>JAKSZP010002943.1:0-107128 GCA_022478985.1 Massospora cicadina
CCATATTATTTTATTTATTTATTTTTGTGTGTTCACAGGGACCAACGATCTCCATATCATCCGTTCGATTGCTCAGTGGGATTGACCCTGCGCAAAAAACATAAGCTTAACTTAACAATTCCACAAATTTTTAACAGTCAGCAAAAAGCCAGTCAATATAGGGCAGGAGGCTTTCTATGCTGACGACAATCAAGTGCCTCAAGACCCTTTTATTACCTCTAATCCTAAACCCAGCACCTCAGGATGAATTGTGTTAGTAGCACCTGCAGAAGATGATTTGCCCCTTTCTATATTAAGAAAATAAAGATCTTCAGCTTTCCTATTTTTATGTTGGTTAGTTACCCAATAAACTTTTGGAGGTCAGTTCCTCTAGAAAAAGCCAAGCGCTGGCAGATAAAACTTTAAAAGCATCAATCAGCCCAAAGATTGACCGCAGCAAAATACTCCACTTGCATCACTACAAATCCTATAAAAATTTACCAGCTGTTAATTATTTGTTTGGCTCATTGGTGGTTTGAGTAGATGTAGTCAGCATAAGGTAAAGTCCTGGCAATAATTGACACCGGTTCGCCAGTTAACGTATTCCCTCCCAACATATTTAAAAGATAAAAAATGCTCTGGGGTTGATTCATGATGCTGAATATGGGATGGCTGTTGATTGAGTGACTAAAGCAATTGGGGAGTATCTTGACTTACATCTCCAATTTGGAAAGCACTTAATTACTGCCCATCATTGCTTAAAAAATGATGATTATGAGTTGTTAATTGGAGTCCAACTGATGTGGGAATTTATTTGCATCATCAACCATAAAGAAAAGTACACTTCACTATTATGTTATTAGATCCCTTTGAAATTCGAACTCCCAGTCAATAGTGAAGGAGCCCCAAAAAATGAACCTGCATTCTGGAATATCTCTCCTCCATTTGTAAAGTTAAATATCAAGTCTTAGGAGAAAAAACTAAGTTACCCCCTGAGGCTGTGGACGCTGGAGTTTGGATTTCTCTATATGCCCCATGCTATTAGATGCCCTTTGGCTCACAAGTGTTTGTGGATATGAGGATTAAGACTTTCACCCCTTTTAATCACCATTTGGAGCTAAGTGGGCACTTAAACCCTTCATTGAAAAGAAGCATTAACTTGCCCAGGGATTTTTTGATCCTTCCTTAGAAAAACTATCTCTTTCTTATTAGGGAATCTAATGAAACAACCTCTCCAGGTCCCTTGACATGTTCCTATCATGTAAAATTATGTCCCATTAAAAATATTCTAATGTGAGTTGTTTTAGCTCATTACAAGATCTTGTATTCGATCCTTTACCCACCATAGCTCTAGTCAAGAATTAGAATTGGGAATAAATTCAACCCTTATGAACGCCAGATTGCTGAAGAGCTCCTTGAGGAGTACGGCAATAATTTTTTATCAGGTCAATTAATTATGGGAAAATGTCCAGGGCAATTCACCAAATTTATGACTGAGGCTCACCCTCTGTTAAAATACTGGCCATACCTTAAATCTAACTTTATGGATGATCAAGTGGCCCTAGAGCTACATCATCTTTTGGAATCTGGGCTACTTGTACATGGCAAAAGCCCATGGGCTTCCCCACTCTTATCAATTAAGAAAAAGGATGGTGGCCACCATGTTGTCATTGATTACTGTTGCCTTAATTCAATCACAAGAATGAATAGTTATACATTGCCACATATGGTTGACTCCTTACGCTTGATGTCAGGAATCTCACTATTTTTAGCTATGGATCTCGCCAGTGGGTATTGGCAAACTGATTTATCATCTGAGGATTAGAAAAATGCACCCGCATCTAAAATGAAGCATTGTTCAAGCCCACTCGAATGCTGCAGGGGTTATATAAAACCTCTGCTACCTTCCAAAGCATCATGGATGGACTTTTAGGTGATTTAAAACGGTCTTTTGTGTTAGTTTATCTTGACAATATTTTATTTTTAAGGACCTTTACCAAACACATAGATCATCTCAGGCAAGTTTTCCAACGGTTAAAGTAAGCATCACTAAAACAAATGCCATCAAAATGCTCCTTCTTTCAGAATGAAAGGTGTTTTTTAGGTTATAAGGTAGGGAAAGCCAGAATATCTTCAATGGACAACAAGGTCCTGGGCATTGCTAGGATGTCCTCCCTAAATCCTTACAAGATGTATAAATTTTCTTAGGGTGGTGGGATATTATCAACGGTTTATTCCCCACTTTGCCAATACTTCAGAGCCTCTAGTATAAGTACTGAAGAATAAGAGAGAGATGCGTAACAGGTCAAAGGCCTGCTGTTGTTCTTCTTTCCAGTGGAGGATCGTCTCATTCTTCAGTACTTATACATCATAACTTTAACATATCCTTTCTCCTCTTTACAAATGATAGAAATATAACCATTGGAGCCATACTGCAGCACAATAAAAACTTGGAAAACATCCTATTGGCTACTATAGCAAGACTCTAATAGGAGCCAAACGCAACTATAGCTTTTGGAACGCAAATGCTTGGTGGTACTACTGGCTATTAAACATTTTCGACCTTATTTATATGGGAATCAATAAACCATAATCACTGATCATGCTTTCTTATGATAACTACAGAAAATGAAGGACCTCAACAGGAGGTTAGCCCAATGGGCGTTAAAACCTTAAAACTAAGACTTTTACATTATCCTTAATCTAGGTTGAAACACCAAAACGTGTTTTTCTATCCCGCTTCCCATATAAACTTTAACTGACCCTAAAGAAAATTGACTCTAATACATCCTAATGCAATCTAAATAATGGAAAGATGAATCCCTGATCTTCAAAGGGAATTAGCAAAAAGATTGGCGAATCTTCAAGTCCAAAAAAGTTAACTGTACAAAATCGTGTACCAAAAATGGTTGCCCTATGTATGACCTTTGGCTCAAACTGATATCATATTGGAGGGACATTGGCAAGTTGGCCATGGGAAATATAAAAAACCTATCAGTGGCTCAAGACTCAATGCTATAGGAAAGGAATGCTTGTTTCAATCCAGGATGTATTAGAGCCCTGCCTGTTATTTAAAAGTCAAGCTGGACCTAATCCCTGATCTTAACATCCAATGGTTCCAACTTATAAACACTTCCATACTATTAGCATTGATGTTGCAAAACTTTTCCCTCAAGCCTATAATGGTCATTGGTTCCTCCTTCTAGCCGTGGATCATTTAAGAAAAGGATTGAAGCTATATTACTACCATCCACTTCAGAAAAAGCTACCATCACATTCTTATATAATTGAATTATCACCCAGAATGGGTGTCCTAATGTAATTATCTCCAATAATGGTCAAAACTTATGATCATTGCTTGTGAATGATTTAGCCAAACTGATGGGATACACTCAGGTACCTTCCACTCCTTACCATCCTGCAACCAATGGAATGGTAAAGTGGGCGAATGGTACCCTAACTGCCACTCTCCAGAAAATGGCCACACCGACCCTCTTCATTGACCTCAATATTTGCCTAGTGCAATTCTGGCTACAAAATAAGCTATCACCAAATAATTAAAATGTCGCCCTTCCAGGCTTTGTATGGAAGAAATCCCCATTTGCCTTCTAAAGTGCAGGCCATGTTATATCAAGCTTTACCTGATGCTCCTGAAGTTATTAGCAAAGATTTGCCAATGAAATAATCTGACTCCAGGCTCTAGCTTCTCAGAACTTATCTGCTACCACTAGTAGAGAGAAAAGTCGGTTTAATGGCAAACATGAACCTCTGCACACCTTCCAGCTGGGCTTAGTTCTTTTCTAAAGCCATTGGCTGAGAGGGCATGATCACAAACTGGGCACCAACTGATTGTGTCCCTACAAAGTCATTTATAGGTGGGGCAACGAACACTCAATTGTAGAGGTCATTCAGGGTATAGTAGTAAACTGCATCCATAGTCACTTTATCCACCTGTTTTCCCCCTACGCCAAGATCTAGAGGTGGGCGTTGTCAGGATTCCTGCCTAAATTAAAGGCTTGAATGAATAGGATGAAAGTTTTGAGCCTGCCGTCTAAAAAGCTGAAACCATTATCAGAGATAATCCCCAAATAATTTTAGGTCCTAAAATCAGTCTTATAGATTTGGGCTATATATTGCTATATGATGGAAGGGTTTTGCACAAGGTCGAGCTCAATGAGCAATCAAATGGACAATATGGAGATTGACAGTCCTTGGAACTCACTTAAAACTATAATTAAATATGGAGCAATAACCCCAATGACACTTCTTTATTTTAACTCAATATCTAAAGCAGATACTTGCTGTTCCATTCTCTCTTTCCTACTAACTATCCTCCTCCTTTCAATCATCCCATCACACATATATCAGCACATTCAGTAAATGCCACTTCTTTGGATTAGATTATTCGGTTCCGCCATATTCTCATTGTCTCTTACAGTATATGGTACTCTTAAATTCTCTATAGCCCTAGTTCAAGGCGATCCAATCAATTTTTATAGAATGTTGACATCAACATATTGCCTTATTTAAAGATGATCTAATAATTGTCTTCCCAGACCAAGTATCGCCTCATCTCAAGGCACTCTATGATTTCAACTTGTCATCATGGTTGGTGGAGTTTAGCCAATCCTCCATGGCTATTTAGGGCGTATTGTCCAATCATATCAGAAACTTGACATTAACCCCTTTTACTGGACAATAAGTCTCCTATTGTTTATATGCCCAAAGGAACTCTGCTTTCACTAAGATAGTGATCTGACTGCTTGCAGGTTCATTAATGGTATAGGCATCAACACCTGTTTTTTCAATTATTTCAAACAGACCAATCCAGATGCTGATCAATTTTCGCTTCTGACTGAACTCATGTTGGTCATGTAGTAGGACTATATCCCCATCTTTTAACTGCGTTAGCCGCTACACTGTACCTAATTGGCAGCCTGAATCTTTATCTTTTTGTCTAAGCTGAATGAGTATGTTTCAGTTTGCAGCTTGATCAGCGTTTTCTATAGGTTGGTTAAGTATCATTGAGGTTCCATAATACTGTTATCTTCCATGCAGGCGTAGGGTAATGCAGGTAGAGCTGGGTGCCATCCATTTGATAACTGTAAAGGACTCTTTCCCGTTAAAAATAATAGCTAATGTTGTAGGCAAAGACAGTGGTGGAAAGGAGGGTACATAATCAGAGGGTCTATCTGTACCAGCTTTCAGAGTATAATCACTAGTGTCCCATTGACCCGTTTGACCATACCTTTGTATTCTGGGTGATATGGTGTCATTGGAACTCCGCAGATGGCCATTAGTTCGTTAATCTTGGTAAAGTGTTAGAGGTGAAATTGTCCTGTTATCAGTAAGGATGCGCTGAGGACAGCCGTGTTGCTGAATTTTACATCACATCACAAATTCAGCCACCGTGACTGCCCCCAAATCTCGGATTTGCCATGCTTCAACCCACCTGGTCAAGTGGTAAATCACCATTAGAATTACTTGGACCAGTTTGCTTCAGTTGAAAAAGGCCTCACGACATACTTAAAAACTGCATTCCAAGCAAAGTGAGTCTTCACTAACTGGTACAAAACCTTTTTGGTGGAATAACTTTCCACTTAACACTAATGGCAGCAGAAAATCATTTTATGCACGTCAAATTTCATGCTTTCCCAGATGTACTAAGGGTAAAACAAATCCAGGGTCTTGTGTACTCCACCATGTTCAACTGCTTAGTGTGCACTCATGATAATATTTGATCTGGCGGAAGGTCTTGGGATAATTACGGTAGTGTCACCTATCCACTTTTACAACTCACCATTATACTGGAATGTATTAGCCTTTATTCCATCTGATACCTTGATGACTTGGGGCGGTTCATCGTCATATTTCCGGCTGAGCATGTTGTCATACATTAATTTGCTCAGATATTCTGGTACAGCAATGGTTGGCAATCTTGATAAGCAATTTGCACTTTAGTGTTTTTCTCCAGGTCAGTGGAGGATTTTTAAAGTCATAAGCCTGCAGCTTAGGAGCCCATTAGGCTAGACGCCCCTCAGGCTTTCTGAGATTCTGCAACCAGTGTAACGACTCATGATCCATTACAACTTTAATTCTAACCACCTTATTGAGGTTTAAATAAAAATAATGATAAGCAGGTGCTACAAAGGCTACAAAATTATTACTTCCATAGCTCTAGCAAAGATTGACACAAGTACAAAAAATTCATTAGTTCCGTTGCTATAATTAATTACAATTTAAAAGAGAATATTGTATCAATAGACCAAAATTAAGCTACACGAGGCAAAAATTGAGGCTTTTTATTTGTTAAAAATGAGGGATATTTATAGGAATAGATTTAGTAATTCTTCATGAGTTTTTTGGGATGCACCTGAGGTAAGACTTTTCCTATTAGATGACTAATATTGCTGATTATTAATACCATACTTGTGATGGCCAGATCTGATAAAATTCTTATTAGATGAGACTGACCTTCTTGTATGATATTTTGCCCCATCAAATAGCTAAGCATCATCCTTCAGAAGAGATTAATAACTCCAAAGGGTTGATCATTGGTTTTTCTGAGAATCAGATATCTCCGACATGTTTTGTAAAATCTCATTAGACTGAGATATCAAATCTCAATATTGAGTAATTTCAGTCATTGTAATTGATTTCCAACAACCCTGCAAGTATATCCTGAATTGCTTGTATGTGTAGATCACCGCTAAGCACTCCCACGCAGTCACAGAATAATTGCATTTGTGGCAGTTCAAGCTATGACTGAAGTATGCAACAAGCTGCTCCTCCCATCATTGTCTTTTTGAGATAGAAATTCTCCAAAGCGAAAAAGAAATGCATCCATCTGGACAATAAACTCTTTAAGAAAAATTTGGATAATTTAGCACTGGCGCTGATTAATGCCATCCAAAGTATATCAAAGGAGTTTTGGTGACGTTACATCCATTCAAACTCGGCATTTTATTTAATAACTCAAACAGCAGTTCTCCAATACAGCTTAAGTTGGAGATAAAGCATCGGTAGTAACCAACTAACTAAAAATTACTTTTACATCGCGTTTGCTGCTTGGCGGAGCCATTTTCTGATTAGCTTCCACCTTGGCCAGTTGAAATTTAAGCCCTTTGCATCTACTACAAACCCTAGGTAATCCAGCTGGTCTTTGCAAAAAGTGGCATTTATGGGGCTTGATCTTAAGGTTGGCCATGGAAATGTCAGGTGGACAGCAAGTAAGAATTAGACTGGCCTGCCATCCCAGATGCCAGAGCATCCAAACAGTAAACCAGAATGTCTGAGGCACTGCTGCTGATATGACAAATATGGAACTGGAAAAGAGTTCCACCAATATCTGCCAGTGAGCCAGAATTTTATAAAAGCACAAAATAAAGTAACAGATGCATATGGTCATTAACCCTGAGGGATACAAGAACGTCATTGGATAAGGCGGCTTAATTTTTAACATGTAAAAACTAATTTTTGGGAAGAATTTTTATTGGAAATTTAAGGAAAGAAAAATTGACCAACAATTTTCTCAGTGCAATGTGACTGATTAAATAGTAGTCAATTTAGTGGAAAACAAAGCCATGATCGGTCTCTCAAACTTAACCTAACCAGCGAATTATTTGGGAATGGGCGGGTTAGTTTCTTGGGAACCATCATCGCAAAATTTGGCAGCGGGCTGAGTTACTGTCAGTTCAACCTCAAATGCCCGAACTAAGGCTCAACTACATTTCTGACAGTTGGTGCAATGGCGTTTAGCCCAACAAGTGGTGGGAATTCCCCAAGGCCACCTCACATAGGGGTGGGCCCATTTAGTTAAGAACAGGTTCAGGATGCCCAACCCACCCATGCTCAGTCGCTGGGCCATTTGTTTGGTCAATGTCATTGCATCAGGCGCAACACCCAATTTGTCAGCAGGAAGCTGCCCATTGGGGGTGATGCCTGATGGATTTGGGAGGGGAGAGATTTTTCTGACTGTCATGTTAATCAAATTGCAACTGTCAGGCATTATGGCTGATAGATCAGTATTCATACCTTTTTGATCATTTAAAATCCAAGCATCAGGCTTTTTGCTATTTTGATTATTTACAATCAAATTTTATTTTGGCAATCTCAGTGCAGATTTCGCTGATTCCTTGTAACAGTTCTGCTTAGGCTAGTGTGGGTACTGGAAATGGGATCCAAAGTGGGAGAGCTGTTAACCAGTGCTCATCTACTAGGTGAGTGAGTTTGCCCTAAGTAACGAGGGGTACAGCCATCCTCTTCAGTGCCTTCTTACTCAAAAATGGGAAAATAGCCCAGTCAACACCCAGAGGACGTTCCCCAGGACTTACATTACCCTTTCCTTTTCTCAAGGGAAGGGCCCCACCACTGGGGAACCTCATGAGAGCCACATTCTTGTGCGCCTTGGGTAATTTGATTGCCATAATAGTCACGACTTTTTTGGGGGACGGGGAGCTTCAGGGTGGTATAAATGGAACGCATCAACCAGATCCATGCAATTTGCACAATTTCATGCCTTTATTTTATTTGTACGAGGATGGCTGACCAGGGGACAGACACATCTGATATGTAGGAGAAAAGAAGAGGCGGAGAAAAACAGAAGCGGGAAAAGAGAGCAAAGCAATTAAAGATAACTCAGAATATGACATGGCACACTTTGGTGTGGCTGGGGGCCACGGGTGGTGGGTGACTAGACCTTGGGTGGTATGGCGACCCTGGCTAGTAGGGTGTACCGCCTATGGAGACCGTGAGGTTTTTAGTGTCATATCGGAGGAACCAGATTGGAATCCATGTACCCGTCCGTTTCTTCCATTTGTGTTGGAGTGAGCCAAACAGCCAGGCTTAGAAGTGGTCAGCCAAATGGTTGTGGAACCTGACTATGGTTTGGTTAAGGTTGTGGAAGACCCCATTGAATGCGTCGAGGGTAATTGTGTGAATAGACCATATTGCAATGCACACAATTAGGGCCCTCAGTGTCTGGGGGATAGGTGAGGTCATGTTGAGTGCCATGATATCACGGGACAGTCGGAATTTGGTTGTGGGTGGTTGTTGAAACAAGTGCATCACGTTGGCCCAGATATGCGCAGATGGCGTGCATTCTTCTAGTCGGTGTGCTAGTGTGTTGGGTCCGCCACAGATGGCGCATGTCTTGAACATTGAGAACGTTCGGTCAGCTGTTCTGCATGTGCGGCGCATGTATCGCCACATTGTGGAGCAACATGTGGGGATAGGAGGGGACAGGTGACGATGTTCCACACCTGTTTTTAGGTTTGTAGATCATATGGGATGTCTTGGTGGTCTAGGTAGTCGATCCTGGACAGAGGGAAGGATGGTAATGGGTTGGGCGCATTAGATACTGTTTGTCCTCTGTGGAGTTGCACATATACAGTTTGAGAGTGGGTGTCTTAATATTGCTGTGCATATGCGAAACTCCAATTTCCTTGTCTTAGGTTGTATAGGATACGTTTGAATTATCAATTGGTGTTATGTGGTCCAGTGGCATTTGGGTGTGTTACAAGGTACTTCATCAGGGTCTTCAGGTTGGAAGGGGACCTCAGATGTAGTGCCCTTGCAAGATTTGTTTAACTGCCTTAGCCCAGTGGAAGGATGGTGGGTTGGGTGAAGTCGTGGAGGCTATCCATGAGCCTAGTATTTGCGTTGCTCTTTCCATGAAGTTGAGCAGCCCCATCCCTCCTTTCTTCCGTGGGCCGTACATGGTCTCCAGCCTGATAGGTGCACGGTATCCCGACCATAGCCAGTTCTGCAGGAGCTTGTAGACTGCGTCGGTGAAGTTGGCGGAGAAAGGGATCGCATGGGCAGCAAACCATAGCTTTGTTAGGATCAGGGAGTTGGCTAATACAACTCTTCCGGTTAGGCTGGCTTTATTCCTTCGCATACATGTCATTCTTTTGTGATGTTGTCCAATATGTTGGTTTCTATGGTGTCAAGAGCATACCCACCAGCTTATAGCCATATGCCCAGATGATAGATTGGGTCAGTGGCGGGGTGAGGTGCGAAGGGTAAGCACAGTGGTTTTATTGGCTTGGGTCTTTGTTGTGTGGTTGGTTAGTTTCTGTGGTGGTGTGAAGGTGGGGCCCAGTTTGAGCTGAATTTGCCCATTACAATTACCTCTGTTTTCTGTTTGTTCAGCATGGCATTACTCACTGATTCATATTGGTGAATGATGCGCTCAATCGTCCTGGCATCCCTATTGCCTGAGACTCCAACGACGCAGTCATCAGCAAAAGCGAGCATTTTGGTTGGTGGTTGTCCCTCCAACATTTTTCCAGTGAGCTTTGAGTTTGCAATGCGGAGAAGGGGGTCAAGGGTGAAGTTGTATAATAGGGGGCTAAGTGGGTCACCTTGTTTGAGGCCTCTTTGGGGGGTGATGGTGTCGGTTAGGAAGCCTAGGCCTCTGATTGCAAACTTGGCTGAGCGCGTTAGGAGCGCCCAGTTTATAAAGCAGGGTGTTAGGTTGAAGGCCTTCAGACATTGTTCTAGATATCCCCAGTGTACTCGGTCATATGCTTTCTTTTGGTACAGGAAAGCAAGGGCGCCTGTGGGGTTAGCTTGGCAGATATTGGCAATTGTATGGATGTTATCCCAAATTGGGCGGTTTGGGATGAATCCAAATTGATGGTGTGAGAGGGTTGTCTGGGCGATGTAACCCAAACGTTTGGCTAAAATTTTTGTTAGTATTTTTGTATCAGTATTGGTGAGAGCAATTGGGCGCCAGTTGTTCAGATCTTCTTGGTCTCCTTTTTGAAAAGTGTGACCACGTATGCATCTTGGCCGCCAGGAAGAAGGGCTGTGTCTTCTAGGCACTTGTTCATAGTTGCTAGTAGTATTGGTGCGATATGTTTGAAGTATTTTTTGAAAAATTCATATGGGAGGCCATCAGGCCCAGGGCACTTGTTGCGTGGGGTTGATCTTATTACCTCCCATATTTCTTCTTTTGTTATGGGTGCTTCCAGGTCTGGTTGGCCAGCTATGGTATTGATATTGGCAGATAATAAAAAATTTTCAATTTTGTTGGGTGATGCGAAATCCACCGTGTACAGGTCAGTGTAAAATTGGTGTAATTCAGCTGATATTTCCAATGGTGTGAATGCCATTGTGTCATCCATTTGGCGGACCTTTGTGCAGGTCGCCGACTTTGAAATCAGTTTAAAGTGGCAGAAAAATTGGGCTGTGTGAGTTTCTCCGGATAAAATGTAATTTGATTTATAGCATATTTTAGTGTAATGCTGGTGTTTTCTAAATAGGGAGTTTACCTGTGTTGATAGTTGAAACCACAGGCAGCCCCATTAGGAGGTGTATCCCTCACTTGGTGTATTGTTTTCTAGGTGTTGAAGCTGTCTGATAGCCTTGTTGATTGTCGCGGACATTGCAGCTGTTTTTCTGGAATTTAGGTGGCAAGCTTTCTTAGTTGCATGAGCCTTGAAAGTTTCCCATTCGGCGATACAATTTCCATCAGGTGATTGTCTTTCTTGCCATGTTGTTAGCACTGTCTCAATCCAGAGTTTAAGTTCTGGAAGGTGGATGGTGCTCGGGTGAACTCTGTGCCAGGTGGGCAGTTTTTTGTATTTTTCTGAGGATGATATCATTATTGAGACCATCCAATGGTCAGAGAAAGGGATAATTGTTGTTGTAAAGTTTAATACTCGGTGCAGGAAGTCTATAGGGGCGAGCATCAGGTCAATCTGGGTCATTGAGACCAGCTGGTTATTGTTGTGGTGGGGTCTTGTCATGTTGGCCAGGGTGGGGGCTTGTTTGGGGATGGTGTCGTATATGCCCAGTGTTGCCTTTAGTATGCATAGTTCTGTGTGGCCATGGGTATAGCCCTAGACTTGGGCCAGCGGTTAGTATTAGTGTTTAGCCAGCAGTTGAAATCCCCCACAAAAAATGTTGCCTCGGGGAATGGGATTGAGAGGATAGCAGACAGGAATTTTTGGTGGTCATTCGGATTATTTGAGGCATATACACACACCACGGCGAAATTTTCTCCATTCCACTCAAGGTCCGCTAGGAGTAGCCATCCCTCCAGGTGAGATGCTGTGTTTTGGATTTTTACTGGAGGGTTACAGTTTGTTCGAATTACCATCCCACAATGGTATGTCCAAAAGGATTTGGCTGGAAGGAGCATTTTTGACCATGACTCCTCCTCCCCTGGTGGACAGTGGGGTTCTTGGATGGCCAAGATATCCACGGGGATATTGCGCAGGAAAGCCATTTTTTGGCCTGGGATTTGGGGGCCTTGGCTCCTGCGATGTTGAGCGTCCCTATGTTAATTGTGGTAGTCCCCACATCAGGAACGCTGGGGTGACCCACTGAGGTCACCCAGTTCCTTCTTGCGAGTCATACTGTGAGTGTGAGGTTGATTAGCCATATTGTTATCATTGTGTTGATCAGCGATCTTGGAGCTGGCATTATTCAGTTTTTCTGGCTTGGATTACTCCGTATGTTTTGGGTTTGGCGTGTGTTGGCTTTTACCCCATCGGAAAATTTTTTTTGCCACTTACCTGTGAGTTTGATGGGTGGGGGTTGTGGGTCAGGGTGGTTGGTTCCTGTGCATAGGTGTTCTCACATTGTGATTGGCTGAAGTTGTCTTCCATGTCATCGTTGAACATATATGATTGGTTGAGAGGATTTTCAGTGGTGCAATGTGGATCTACACCTGCTTGGTTGAGTGTGCTTGATTGGTTGTGTCCAACAGTTTCTTCATTTTGGTTGTTTTGGGTTTTATGTGTTTGGTCTGATTGGTTGTTCCGGTGTGCTGCCATGGCATCCACTTGAATCTGTTCTGGGGAAATTTTGGTGCAAGCTTGGGTCTCACGGAAGTTGCGGCCTGCTTGCGGGCGGTCTGTGCATGACATCGGTCCTTGCATGAGATGGGCTCAACCAAGGCAATATTAGCTCTTTCGCCTCAATAGAAGGTGAAAGTAGAGTCTTTAATTTTCCCAAAAGTTGGGCTTGTTTCATCCATATTGTCTTCACAGAATTCTGGTGCTTCAATCCCACATTTGATGGGGCAGGCATGGTCCTTGTGGCCTATTGCTGAGCAGAATTTGCAAATGGGTGGGGTGTGCTCTGGTGTGATACAGAAGGGGCGGGATACGCTGCCATCAGGGAGGTTGATGGTTGCTGTGCGGGGAATTAGGGTGATTTCCTCACCCACATCTTGGTCAGGTTCAATAATAGCAATTGCCTTTCCTGTGCACAGGTGGGGCAAGAAGGGAAATTTTTTGAATTCAAATTGTTTGATTACTCCGTAGCCTTTGAGGCCCCCGCAGAGTTCATCTGTGAGGACATCACGGTGCACGGTGTTTAGAAGTTGGTCAAATACAATGAAGAGGTCATTTGCCTCATTCCATCGTGTGCGCACCATGCAGATAATTCTGTCTTCATTGTTGGTTTTTATAAAAAATTTAATTTTTGCTGCTTCTTCCACTTCTTCCATGGACATGAACCCGACATCCACCCATCCTCTGTGTGTGAATTTTTGTAATTTACTGAAATGGTGTTCAGGAAAGTTGTGGAGAAGTTTCCCCCATTTTTTCCCATGACTCAAGGGAAGTATCGCCGACCATGATTCTGAGGCCATGTTCAATAGAGGATAAGGGTTAAGAGTGCTCAATTTTGGTATATGCGCCCATTTTTTGCAGGAATTGCAAAACTCCAGGTGTGGCGTTGTGCTCACCCTTTTTGGTGGGTGGGTGTGTCAATGTTCCACCAGGGCGTTTTCCCCCAGCAGGTTGGAAGGGCTTCAGGCCTTTTGCGCTGGCCACTTTTGCCCAACTGGTATTGTTGTGGACAAATTTGCTCATATTCCAGGTTGATTGTCAATCTTAGAGAAATTGCATAGAATCATGTTATTATTAAAAGTGATAATAACGGGAAAGAAAAGCTACAATTGCACGCCTTGACCTAATTGTTTTCATAGGCTGGATACCCTTTCCAGGCCACGAGATATTGTATGAAATGTCAGGTTTCCAGGATGCCAAATATGCTTCTACCTCAGCCTCCTCTTCATTATCAACAATAATCAGTTCCAGAGCTGTGGGAATTGCACCCTTGAAGGGCGACAGCTGGGAAACATGGAAAATGGGATGCTGCTTCCAATGAGCGGGGAGCTTCAATTGGAACGCCCCATTACCCAATACCTCCTCCACCAAATGGGGTCCCAAACATTTGCTGGCGAATTTGCAGGAAGGGGCCTGGATTTTTAAGTGATGGGTGTTGAGCATAACATAAGAGCCCTTCATAAACTTGTGACCTAAGATGCTTCCAATCCGCAAATTGCTTGTAGTTATCTATAGCTTTGGTGAGTTGTTCCCGCATTAAACCTTGAGTCAATCTAATATGAGCAGCGTGGTCCGTGGCAGCTTGAACCTCTGGATTCAAGCACGGTCTGTCAGAAAACAAAGGATTGTAACCCAACGTTGCTTCATAAGGGGGAAACCCAGTGGACGCATGGGTTCCATTATTGTATGCGAATTGGGTGATAGGGAGATCATTGGCCCAAGTATCCTACGTGGCTGTAGCATAGCAATGCAGGTACTGTCCAAGAACTTGATTGACCCACTTGGTCTGGCTGTCAGACTGAGGATGATAATCTGTGGAGTGACAGGGAATAACTTTCATAATTGATAGGAGTTCACTCCAAAACTGCACGGTGAACTGGGAACCATGGTCGCTGAAGATCTCCTGGGGAGACCAAACATCAAAAACACAAGATGTATAAAAAGGTGGGCAGTTTATTAAGAAGTAATTGCAGAAGTGCAGGGGAAAATAGGGAAAATTTAATAAAGCGATCCACCACTACCATCACCACTGTGAACCCATTAAAGAAGGGGAGCTCGATGATAAAATCCATAGACACTGATGTCCATGGACCCTCCGCCTGCTTTAAGGGGTGCAGGAGGCCATTTTTGCCAGAGTGATCTGACTTGGCCCTGGCACAAGTAACACAATTGGTGATCCAGGCCGGAACTTCTTTTGTCAAACCTGCCCAATTGCAGGTCCATTTGATCAAATCAATGCATTTCTTAGAACCAGGGTGACCAACCGTGGGGGGTCATGATGGGAGCGAAATACCTCATTTTGGAAAGAGAGGGGAACCCAAACGTGAGATCTAAAATAAACAAGACCCTCCTTCAGTGAATATAGGGAGTTTTTATGCTTCTGGTGAGATAACTGCTTGATCAACTTCACGCCCTCAGGGTGAGCCATTTGACTTGCTAAGACCTGAGCAACTGATAGAGCGTCGGGGGACAGAGTGATGGAAGAAACAACAGGGGGAACAATTGACAAAATTTGGGTGGTAGGAATCACAGTAACGAGGTCCACTTTCTCAAGATATGTGGAGCTGTGGGCAGGGCTGCAGCTGAGAAAATTGGGAAGTACATTTAGTGCCCCTTTAGAAATTTGTATTTTAAACTGAAACTGCAAAGGTCTAATAAGTTCAGGCTTTCTAGTGTGCCAATTTTAGGGGTTTACAAAAGTACAACAGGGCCTGGTGATCCATACAAACCATTAATTCATGTCGAGCACCCTGTAACAGATACCTCCAATGAGTTAAGGCCCATGCAACAGCTTCCAATTCCTTGTCATAAATAGCTGAAGACTGCTCCGTTTAGGTAAACTTTTGGGGAAAGTAGGTAACTGGGTGTTCCAAACCTTTTTGCTCCTGGAGAAACACTGCTCCAACAGCTACTGATGACGCGTCGCATGCAACAATATATGGCTTAGTGGGATTGGCATGCTTCAAAATGGATGGAGACATAACACCTCTTTAATCAGTTTGAACGCCTGTTGGCATTTGGGCGTCCAACAAAAAGGTACATTTTTCCCTGTGAGTGGGTGGAGTGGGGCGGCGAGCTAAGAAAGTGCGGGGGAGAACTTTTTTAAGAAATTGATGGTTCACAAGAAACTCTGTAGTTGTTTCTGGGTAGTTGGAGTTGGCCACTCCCAGATAGCATCCAACTTATTAGGAGGGATTGCGACACCATCTTTGAGGACCAGGTTCCCAAGGAAAGTGACCTCTAGATATAAAACTCACACTTGGATGGTTTGAGGAACAACCCTGCCTTATGCAAGGTGACCACCACCGCTTCCAAGTTGATAGCATATTGTTTGGGAGTTGGGGAATAAACCAGAATATCATCAATGTATGCAACAGCACAGGTGAACCAGAGGTCACCCAGTATATTATCAATCATCCGTTAAAACGTAGCAGGAGCGTTCTTCAGCCCAAAAGGCATTACCCAAAATTGGAAAATGCCGCACTTCATTCAGATCACTATTAACCATTCCTGCCCTTCCATTACCCAAATTTGGTTGAAGGCGTTCACCAGATCCAGCTTAGAGAACAAACGGGATTTGGCGATTTCCTGACTGATTGTCTGCTCCAGAGGCAATGAGCAGGGATCAGTAACTGTTATTTTATTCAAATGGCCGTAATACTTGCAGGGACAAAGAGAACCATCCGCTTTTTTGGCAAAGATGATGGGGGAGGTGACGGGTGAGGTTTCCTTGAACAGCCAACCTTTTTTCAACATATTGTCCAACCAGGTATTGAGTGCAACTTCTTCCTCCATGTATGGGGATACAGCGGACAGTTGATGTTCACCAACTCCATGGTCATTCAAAACCCACAATCGTACCTGGTGTGTTTAGGCAGATGATCCCCTTTTCCATACTGTAGATTCTCCGATAACAAATTAAGTTTTTGGGAAAATCGGCTGGGATTCCCGCAGAAGTGACTAGGGTAGTGATAGAGATAGTGCCTTGTACCTTCTTGAGGGTGTTGATTAAAGGGAATTCTACCTCTGAATGATCATTGGTAAATGACAACGTATTAGACTCTAAATAAGTCTTCACATGTTGTTGACGCCACCACCCCACCCTTAAGATCACCAGAAACACCAAGTCCAGCATAGCTGAAAAGCGATCACAGAAGCTGAACTGGTGGATTGAAAAAGGTACTAGTCGGTGAATGACATAAGAGGGCTGATAAGCAGATGAGGCCACCATCACTGAGGAGCCCGCATCCATTTCCAGTTTTAATTGTTGTGCCAATTCAACACTCATAAAATTTCACGTGGCTCCAGTGTCCACCAAGGCCTCAAAGGAGACATGATGAGAACCAATGCTAATCTTCATGGGCACTAAGAAGTAAGTGTAGTTCCCCTTTTTGGTAGTTGTGGATGAATCCAGCGATATTGAAGAGATGGTGGTGGGATCCAGGGAAACTAATGGGCAAATAGCCATGGAAACTATGGGGTATGATTTTGGAGGCTCAAGTGTGGCTGGTCTAATGTGGTCAGAGATAATCTTCTCTACAACCTGGCTCTGTTGGAGAAGGGACTATTGCTGCGCCTATACACGTGAGAAAGGTGGAAATGGCTAAGAAAAATGTTTGGTTGATTATGTCAGCTGGACAGCAAGTAAGAATTAGACTGGCCTGCAAGCCCAGAGGCCAGAGCATCTGAACAGCAAACCAGAATGCCTGAGGCACTGCTGCTGATATGACAAATATGGAACCGGAAAAGAGTTCTACTAATATCTGCCAGTGAGCCAGAATTTCATATAGGCACAAAATAAAGTAACAGATGCATATGGTCATTAACCCTGAGGGATACAAGAACGTCATTGGATAAGGCGGCTTAATTTTTAACATGTAAAAACTAATTTTTGGGAAGAATTTTTATTGGAAAATTTAAGAAAAGAAAAATTGACCAACAATTTTCTCAGTGCAATGTGACTGATTAAATAGTAGTCAATTTTGGGGAAAACAAAGCCATGATTGGGTCTCTCAAATTTAACCTAACCAGAGAAATATTTGGGAATGGGAGGGTTAGTTCCTTGGGAACCATCATCGCAAAATTTGGCAGCGGGCTGAGTTACTGTCAGTTCAACCTCAAATGCCTGAACCAAGGCTCGACTACATTTCTGACAGTTGGTGAAACAGTGTTTAGCCCAACGAGCGGCAGGAATCCCCTAAGGCCACCCCACATAGGGGTGGGCCCATTTGGTTGGGAATGGGTTTTGGACGCCCAATCCACCTGTGCTCAGTCACTGGGCCATTTGTTCGGTCAATGGCATTGAATCAGGTGCAATACCCAATTTGTCAGCAGGAAGCTGCCCATTGGGGGTGATGCCTGATGGATTTGGGAGGGGAGAGTTTTTGCTTTTTGTCATGTTAATTGAATTGCAATCGTCAGGCATTTAGGATGATAGATCAGTCTTCATACCTTTTTGACCATTTAAAATCTGAGCATTGTGCTGATTGCTGCTCAGATTGGTTATGGTCAATTTTATTTAGGCGATCTTGGCACAGATTTCACTGATTCCTCGTAACAGTTCTGCTGAGGTTAGTATGGGTACTAGAAACAGGATCTGAGATGGGAGAGCTGTTACCTAGCGCTCATCTACTACGTGGGCGAGATCGCCCTGAGTAAAGAGGGGTACAGCCATCCTCTTTGGTGCCTTATTACTCAGAAATGGGAAAATGGCCCAGTCAACACCCAGAGGATGTTCCCTGGGACTTACAGGAAAGCTATCAGATGACCCCCTCTAGATGGTTAAAGTGCTCCGAGAATGTACACAAAAAGACAATATTATCATTGAGGTACACAAGGAGACACATCAGCTTCAGGTCACCTGGAAAGGTTTCATGTCCAGTTGGAACGTAGCCAGGGCGTTACGCAGCCCTTGTGGCATATGGGTCAGTTGGAAAAGCCCCTTGGACGTTATAATGGCGCATTCCTCCTGTTATGCCATGGGTAACTCAATCTGCCAATATCCTGATATAAAATTTATCACTGAGAAGTAATGAGCTCACCCTAACTATTCCAAAGCATTGCCAATCTGCGGCAAGGGATATGGGTCCTTCTTGATGATACTGTTGAACTTCCAGTAGTCTATTACTACACAGTTGGTGCCATCTTGCTTTTTTACAATAATAATGGGAAAAGCCCATGGACTCTTTGATGGTTTGAGCATCCCTTGCTCCAGTAGATTTTCAATCTCCTCTGTTTCTACTTCCTTGGCTGCCCTAGACTGGCGAATTGGCCAAGACTTGATGAGGGGATTATTTTCTGTATTCAATTGTCGGACACCCCCTGTGCACACCCTAAAACATGATCTTATCTCAAAAATCTTCTTATATTTTAAAATAGAGATACCTCCAGATCCTTTGTCCTTCTGACAACACAAATAAGTTTTTGCATTATAAAGCCATCTTTATGCCGGGCTGTGGTTTTACTATTAGATCAAATTCATTCAGTGAACTGAACTCGTGCACCTGAAGGGCCTCCTCAACTGGGGTCAAATGTAAATGCACCACTACTTGATGCTGGAATATTTGCATTAGTTTGTTTTGTAAGTTTGCTAAAAAAACTTTGATCTCCCCATGTCCTGGAAGTATAATGCTTGGAGATGCATGAGGCTTAAAAAGCATTTCTGATAAAGCCCAATGATTTCCCCATAGAGTAGGGCTGACACTTTACCTCTAACTCAGTGTTTACTATTACTTGGTGTTATAAGGAAATGGATATAGGTCCTGCAGCTCTGAGTGGCAGCCCTTGATATTCATATATCTGCTGGGGAATGGCTTAGGTCTTTCTCTCTAGTTGATGATAATGAACTGGAATCACCTCATCACTGTTAGCAAGGTTGATATGTCCCATGTGCACCGGATCCTTTGGCACTCTGCTAGAGGTAAATTTAATTGGGATCTGCTGCCCCAAAATTTCAAAGGTCTCCGCATCATATCAATGGCAGCCCCAAAGTGTCGCATGAAAGCTGTTCCAATTAACAGATCATAATTACTATTTGGTAACACTATCACCAAAGCTACAATGACAATTGGGACCATCTAGTACTAAAAAAAGCTACAATGACAATCGGCCCAAACTTCAAGGGTAGCACACTGTACGCTCCCTCAGAGACCATGCTATCCGCCCCAGCAGTATCATATAACATCCAGTGTTATATATCAGGCTTTAATATCAATTTCTCCACCAACTTGGTGGAAACTATGTTGAATGTATTGCCCGCATCTATTATAGCGTGTACTTAAATTTTTGCTATAAATTGTCACTGTATCTACACTCAGAATAAGAAAAGTTTTGACGTTTAAAAACTTGTACATTTTTGTGTTCACTTCCCCAGAAAGCTCATGATCCCCTCACCGACTTTGGGGCATTCTTTAGAGATAGCTTCTACTAGGAGGGCAACGTTTAAATCTTTCAGGAAAGGGGCATTTGAAACCGGGTCCAGCTCAGTTATAGCAGCTTGGTCAAGCATTTGGTAGGAATATGGCTTTGGTTGCTCCTAAGGTCCTTATTCTATCTAGGTCTTATCTTGTGCCCATGTCAGAACATTTACTCCTATGAACGGCTACTGGTATAAAAACATGTCATCATACTGAGGGACTTCTGCTGGAAATACTACAATTGTTTAATGTGGGACTTCTGGGGTTGGGAAAGCGATAGTAGAGAGTCCCTTCTCTACTCCGCTCTAGCTTTTACATGGTAGTATTGGTCCTGCTGTACATAGTGGACCTGAAGGTTGAGGCAACTTCAGGCAAGGTGACCAGGGCGCCTGCATTCTTAACAATTCATTCCATAGGGTCTTTGGTTTTCTTAGGATGAGCCAGGGCAATTATTTGACTGCTGACAATTGGCATAATTAGGTCAAGGTCAGTAGTTAGGCTGTTGACAATTATCATAAGCAGATCCATGGAGTAAGTTGAACTGCTTGGGGTAGCTTGAATGAGGACGAGGCGCGTAGTTAGAATAAAGCAAAGGTTACTAGGTGGAAGCTGAACAGGATGAGAGACATCCCTAAAACTAGATAGTTTGGCAATAGCGGCAGTATTATTCCTCTTGGTATTGGATGGGGGAAAGGTAGCGGATAGTTGGCGTAAAAACCAAACAAGTTTGAGCAGGGGCACGTCGTCCTCCTAACATTGGAGTCATTACATTGTAAAGCTCATGGTATGGCTTCACTGTGGAGGTCATTACAATGCACACATTAGATTTAGCTAGAACGCCTTCTCCTATTAACACATGGGCTTGCGCCATAAATTAATCAACAAATGCAGTGGTCACATTCCGTTGGACCCCAATGGTCAAAAACTCAGTCTTTTGCTGTGAAATCTCTGTGATACCTCCTAACAAATGCACCACAGTATCCTTCACTTTTTGATTTGTAACAGAACTTCTTGGAAGGTAGCAGGTAACTTGATCAGCATTCTTAACATCCAAGGAGGATATCAGCAATTTAGCCTTCTTCTGATTGGAGTCTCATTCCGCCACAAATTAAAGTCGTTTAAAAAACTGTGGATGCTTCTATTTTCGGTCAAATAGAGAATATTGTTAATGAAGACCTCCTACTCCCACTCATAACTGTGAGCCTTAGAAGTGTATTGTGGATTTTATTAAAGCCCATATCTGGGATCTTGATGAGAGGCTGGCACGGAAGGGTCAGTGGCTCTAAGAATAGCGTAGGGCTCTTCAGCGGGCAGGACTGCCATCACCTGGGGGTTTTGGTAGATTAAAACATAATTATCCCAGAGCAGCCATCATGATTGAGTGGATCATGATGCATTCAGGTATGTAGAAAAGCTCTCTATCAAAGTATCCAGTTTTATAATTGTTGTAAAATGATCCTTCCTGAACGACCCCTTGTACTTCCGATTACCAATAAAGATGAGACAGGTAAAAGATAGTTTTTAACTTCCGCTCCATGCAGTGTAGACACTCTTTAGCATCAACCAGGCGATTGGCAAGATGCCAAATATGTTGTTTAAGTATTTGCAGCTGACTAGCTGCACTTCCATGTTGATTCATCATGTTGTCATGCTCCTGAAAAAGCTCCTCTTGTTTTTTGAGCATGTCGTCCACAACAAGCTTGAGTCCACAGTTTTGTCAATTACAGCTGTTTGGTATTATTCTCCTCAGGTACAGGCCTGATATGCCATGGCTGCGTATTGAAGAATTTTAGATTTTATTTTGTGGTTGTTCAGTAGGCTCAGTGTAGTGAGCTCCACTGTTAGATTTTGAAAGATATATTGCTATACTCCTGAAGGGTTTTGCACAAGGTTGAGCCCACTGAACAATCAATGGGACAATATGAATATTGCCAGTCCCTGGAACACAAAAAAACATATAATAAATATGGACTAATTGTCACAACACTTCATTATTTTAACTTACTATTCACATCGGTTACTTGCTGTTTTGCTCTCTCTTTCCTACTAGCTGTCCACCTTCTTCAATTGTCCCATCTTGCTAATATATCAGCAGCTTTGGTTGATACTACTCTTTGGCTTAGACTATTCAATTCTGCTGTATTCTCATTGGCTCTGGCAGGGTATGGTATTCTTAAATTCTCTATTGCCTTAGTTTGATAGAAATACTCAATCAATATCGAATGTTGACATCAACTAATGGCCTTATTTGGAGAGCAATCTAATAATATCCTTCCAGATCCAATATTGCCTCACTTTAAGGCACTTAAATAATTGTAACAAGTCATCATTGTCAGCGGTTTCTAGCCAATTCATTGTAGCTATTTAGGGCTTATTGTACATTCATATCAGAATCTTGACATTAGGGTCTAAACCTGACCTATGTGGCTAATGAATCCTAATTAGGAAATGAAAGATAAATCTTGTCTTGGTATTCATGGAGATGGACTGGGTAGCCTCCCTGATATCCCTTATAATTTCGTTTCTAAGCAATTAAAGATCACTATCTCTTTTAAGTTTTTTTAATTAAAAATAGGTCAACATATTTTGGAATTAACTCTCCAGAAAAAGTATCTGTAGTAAAGATTTTCTAGGTAAAAGCAAAAAGGCTTAATCCAACGCCCAGGAGTTCAGGTCCCCTGGCTTTAAAATAAAAAGGGACAAGATGTCTAAACCCTTAATCTGACACTTTACGCCAGATCACTGATTGATTTAAAGTCATACACTTGTAATTTCAAGACCCAGAGGGCCAACCATCCCTTGGTCTTTAAGTTCTGAAGCCGAGTTAAAAAAGCATGGTCAGTTACTATGGTGAAATGCATGCTGTGGATATACACTTGATATTGCTTACAAGATAAATGACTGCTAAGCACTCTTTCTCAGTGTAAAAATATAGGAGCCTTGTGCTTAAATACTCTCAGCATTTAGCACCAATTGTACCCTTTTAGTTGCTCACCTTGGCTACCCCTTCTACTGCACAAGTTCTTTGCAGCTGCGTTGATTATTATTCTTATTGCTATTATCTAAATTTGGGTTTTATTAGTATTGTTATTATCATTGTTAGTTTTCTCAATCCACATTGAGTAAATATCTAACGCAAACTTGTGCACGCCTTTATCTCTTTGAAGTATCTTTGAAATTGCAGGTAACTCTCACTCCTCACTTTTTCCTCTGGTAGGGCACTCTTCCCTATTCTCTTCTTGCAAAACCTGGAGGAACTCATGTTAATCAACTACTTTAAACAAAGGTATCCTATCTTTAAACTCTTATCCTAAGAGCTAAATATACAATTAATGTATAAAAGTCTAAACAACAAATGTAATGCTAAATTCATCTATCTTTATTTGAAGTAAAACAAGGGTATCTATTGGGAATTTGGCACCAACCCCTATTGGCGCCTTACTTGGAGAAATGGCGGACTTTCTGTTTAATCAGCCTTCCTTAAGTCACACTAATCAGGTTTTCCTCAATAATTTAGTCAAGTTTCATCGACTCCTAACCCTGAAACCTTATCCAAATTACCAATAAATGCTTCATCACATTCATCTATTACAATAGAAGTTGTTTCAGAAGCGTCATCGGCACTTTAACTACATCATTAACCCTTACCATCAATTGATAACTCACCCTAATTGACTTATATGATATAAAAAAATTTTCAATATAAAAATTGACAATTTATTATTAGCTGACTGTCAGGGATGATCCCTGAAAAGAATTAAGCAATCTGGCATATTAATCTAATGGATTGACCATGGTGAATTACCTAACTTTCATTAGGATGATTCCATTAAACTATAGTTATCATCCATAAAAGATAACTCCAATATCCACTAGTGGGACAAGTTCCTAGTGAATAAGATCTATTGTAATCTTAGCAGCTTGTTAACATTGGCATATCAAAATTCTGACATAACCCCCACTTGGCTAAATCACCACTGAAAGATAAGAACTTGGGGAAAGGATGCTGACCCAATACATGGTCTCCATACTTCAAAATAACTTCAGTGAAGTGCAGCTCTATACACACTTAAATTTCCTCTTGCCAACCTTCAGCAACGTGGACCATCTTCTTTGCTTCCTACTTGCTGCCACATCTCTCAAGCGTGGTTCACACAGCATCTTTCCACATCCAGAACTATGCGCCCATCCTCGCCAAAAATGAACTAGTCAGCCTGCTCTAACCCTAGGAAGGGTTCCAATGACTCCTTATTTACTCAACTTGTAAAAACTCCAGGACAGGTATCAATGACACTTTGTTTTTCTCCTTGAACCAACTTCGTTATGGGTTCATAATGGCTCCTCACCATTCAAGCACCCTAGGACTACTCACATCAGACCCAGTTTTAACTTAAGCTGGTCCTCCCAATACTCTTCAAAGGGACTTCTCCTGGAATATATAGTTTCAGCTCGTCCTGATCCTTCTGAAAACTTATTGTTCTTTTGAGCCTTCAGTATTTTTCCAGCAGACCCACTCACAACCTGAGCTGGCCCTGCCTAAAAACTCTAGCGCATTGTGATTACTTCTGGCAGGCCCATTTGCAACCTGAGCAGGCCTGACGCTCATCTGGACTCTTTCTTATAATAATCTTCCCCTTCCTCCTCACTTAGTAGATGTGAACACCGCCAAATGCGTCTTCTGCAGTCAAAATAAAAGACAATATTTTATGAATACTTTAATAATTTATTATTTTTATACCTATTTCTCTCTTTTTTCCTTTTACCATTTACCATTTACCATTTTTTTTTTTTTTCTTTTTTGTATATTATATTCAATAATTTTTTCAGTATTTACCCTCATCACTATTTGCCAATTTTTAATAGATTAAATGCACTTATAGATCTAGAATAATCCACTACTCACAGTAATTAATTTTGTAACGTTTTCTCTCTATAAAAGTCATCTAGATTTGATCCTATTTCTTGGCATATCTTATTCTCTCATTAGTTGACTAATTTAAGATTGATCATCTTCATCCACCATCTCTAGATTAATCGCCTTCCTTTTAGATCTCATCTAAAGGTTTTTGACTTCTCATGGTGGATCCAGTTGCAACCTGAGCTGTCCTGCCACTCCACTTCATTATAAACTAGATGTCAAGTGGAACAGGTTTTCAAGCAGTGGAATTTAGTTCCACATCTATACTGTAAGGCCTTTCCATGAATTTTAAGCAGTTTCTTCTTTCTCCTAAGGAAGCACAAGATTTAAAAAATTTTCAGTTTCTTCTCCCAATTTTGGGCTGCAAAATCTCCCCTAGCTCCACTTTTCTGATAGGAGCTAGTTAATCTATCCTTCCTATTGAATCCATCAGGTTCTTCCCCATTATGACTTCATTCTACTAATCAACCCATTTTTAGAGGCTCTCTGTAACGTCATCTTCCTTTACACCATAGTCTGATTATCTCAAGCCAAAATTTGTTTCAAAATGTTTATTGGGAACATCAAAAATTTCTACCGACATCTTAAGATAATTTATCATCTGTAAGGTGATAGTTTGTAATACTAGCGCTGAGCCATATTACAAAGCAAGTCTTGTTAGGACCAAAGCGCTGCTTGCAATGTAATTTGTTTATCAAGATCTGTTAACATTATTACCCCATCCAGGATCTGCAACTCCTGGTAAAAACAAATGGCAAAAGCAGCCTGTGTTATACCCTTTCTATATTGTATGCTCAAAGACTCTTGCTTTTGGTTAGCTTTTTTGGTAGAGCTTCCAAACTCCAGCATAATCGCTACATTTGCTTCAGAGTATACCAATTGCCCCATTTTGGTGGGGCAACGTCAGACTTTAGCATTTAGTGTTGAGGCAATTAATGTGGGTACCGCTTTTTGGTGGTCTGCATATCCGCCCATTGTCATCTTTAAAAAGTTGGAAAAACGCCAGTACGCTGTCACAATAAATTTTTTCAATTTTGGTGTATATCTAAACCCTTCGGCTCTTTATTGGCAGAAATCTCCTTTTGACAACCTGACTACTTAATGTAACTGTAGGGGTAATTTATGACATAACAGAGAGTGCTACAGGCACCTTTCTTTGTGGAATATACCATCCCAACAAAAATTTAGTTTGATAGCTTCAGCTTCATTAACCTTCATTTGAGTGCATTTACGCTTAAGATACTTTAATTCTTGATATGTTTCCACATGTGCGCCATGTCCTCTTGACCAGGCGTTTACAATTATTTTCTGCTACCCTTTCAGTCTTCAGATAAAAACACCCTTGATTAATTCTCCCTCCTTTATCTAAAAGGAGGCAACTTTCCAGCATAAGTTTTATATTCCTATTATGAACAACTCAACCTCTTCCTTGACTTTTATCACCCGTTATCCAAGGCATTTAAAACTGCCTTGCTGCTGAACTTAACACTTTCTGCTTAAGGATCTCCAAATTTACCAGAGTTTTTTAATTTCACTCATACTGATGAAACTTTTTATTAAATCTGACTTCACTTTAATTCTTGCTTTTTTAAACTCAATACTTCCTGTAGTGAGAGCCATTAGTTGGAATCAGGCTGGTTTTATTCTCACTGGTGCTTTTTTATTTAACCGAGGTAAGCCAACCAGGGGATGGACATTACCAAACTAAAACTAAAATATAATAAAAATAACGATTCAAATGAAACGCCAAAAATGGATGGATTGATTGAATTGTACCTAACAAAATATCCAACCAAGTGAGCAGTGAATACTGCTAATCCTCCATGGTGGACAGGGAGGGGGGATCAGGGGCTCGTCTTCAGCTGCATTCATCTCTTTCCAGAGTAGGGAGTGTGTTAAGGCAGATAGTAAGGGAGTGGGGGCATCGATGGCATGTGGTTCAATATCCTTGATGACTGGAACTTCTGAATAGTTGCCAGCCATCATTAAACTAACGATGTATTTGCCCAAAGCGTCTTCAGCTTTGAGGTGGGCGTCTGGGAATTTAACAAACATGGCAGTGTTGGTTCAGGTTATTTTTGCTTTCAGATTCCGTGCTACTGTTACCACGTTCTGGATGGCTTCAGTGACATTTTTGTGTAAAGTTTTCATGTTGAGCTTACTTTGTGCAGTAAGATTTATGGGGATGACAGGAGGTAAAATTCCTCCTGCGAGCACAGCCACAGATTTGGCAGCATCTTTGTGAAGCGGATGGCAATTTGGTACGGCAGCTGCTTCTAGTGCAAGCTGGTGGTCACTGTAGAACGGTTTGTCGTTAGGTTGTGGGACATATTTCTGAGGTGGGAATTTTGCATCCCATTCTGCATTACAGAGCCACTCAAGTTGCAGCATCAGTTTTTCAATGACGTTACCTGATTCGTTGATTTCATCCAACAATTCCCATGGAATTTTAGTTGAATTAGATTGGGGAATAAGCATACAGTTGAGGTTTGAATAATACATTTGCAGATGCATGAGATTGAACTGGGATCCAATCCAATGTTTGGTTAAATGAATTATTTGTGGAATTGGGGCAATGCGGGTGCTGATTGGTGGCTGTAGGTGCAGCTGCAGCATCAGGAATTGGAGGAGGGGAAGGCAGGATTGTATCCACATGTTGGAGTTGGCGCACGGTGGGCGGCAGATTGGTGGATGACTGTAATAGATCAGGAGGCACCTGATCTGTTCACGGGTTCAGATCAGGTGGAAGTTGATCCAAATGTGGCCCTGGTTCAATGCGCACCAAATTTGGTAGGTTTGGAGCTGGAAAAATCGCCATCCTGAATCTGAATCACCTCCAAAAAAAGATGGGCTTATGTGGGGCGTGGATGGTGATACAATGGGATGGCAATTCTTCGCTAACAATGTGGTGGTTAGGGTTCAGAGGAGCTTAATGAAATGAAGAGACTAACTGATGGTTGCAACATATTATTTAAGGGATGACGCTGCAGCCCTGAAGGGCAGTTGTGTCTTCTAAGAGGAATTTATAAATAAAGGAATTTTTAAAGCTCAAGAAATTATTAAATTTATTTTTAGTAAAAAAAGAGTTGGATCAGATCCAAGTCATGAGCTCCACCAGTGAGCTCTGTGTGGCATTGGCGTCGTTCTCAGCCCTATCCTGATCCCAAACCCTGATACTAATGTGCAGTATAATGGGAATGGTGATCTGAGAATATATGACAATGATGAGTCATAGCGGTCAGGTTTGAGGATGGACCTCTGCGGGCCTGTACCTAGTATGGTCAGTAACTTGGCTCTTACTGCCCAATTCATTCATTGCATATTGGCGTGAACCCGCCTGTTACATTAGACACATCTCTAATACTTTATTTTCGATTTTGTGGGGGGCCCAGAGGAGGAGGTGGTCCCAGGTGGGGAGGAATGGTACCGCCATGTGTTGACAGTGGTGATGATGAGCTTCTCACTTATGTTTGTGATAAGAGAAGTGATCCAAGTGTGGCTCAAGGACCGCAAGGAGGGATGAATGCCCAGGGGGTATTGTAACCCTAAAAGGTTATGCAGCTTTGCTGACGGAGGCCTTGGAAAAAATCCACCAAGTGGTGTCACGGATTCATTTTCAAGCATGGTTGACTCAAGCAACAGGTGGAGAGACTCCTCTCTAGTTGCAGATCATGCAGATCGTGGATGCACTACCTCCAGAACTTTCTGGGTGGGTGCAATAGTTGGTTGAGGAGCAAGGACGCCTGCTGGGATCCATGGATGAGTGTGTGGACTGGATCAATTGGGCGGCTTGTCTGGATGAGGCGCAAGATGAGGCGTAGTCGGCTCTGTTGACCGTGGAACAGGGTTGAGGTTTGGTGGAGTAATATGTGAGGATTTTCTGGCCATTAGCGAAAGTAGTGAGGGTCTTGGATTCACAATAATTGCGAATGTTCAGACAGGGGCTTCAGGCAGACATGTTGGCTGCCATGACAGCTGCCAAATTGCAAGGTTTGTGGCGGAGGAGATTGCCTTGGCAATACAGGTGGAAAAGCAGTTGGCGTTGGCCCAAAATTAGAGAGAGGATTTGATGTCTCCGGGAAGAGTCCAGTCACCCATCTTTGCTAATAGAGGATGAGGAGGCTGGCGGGGTTCTCCATGGAATTTCGGAATTATCCATGAGGGACCCTGTCAGGGTAGCAGTGAAGAGTTGGGAAGAGCAGGTCTGGACCTGGAAAGAGCTATAGCCCCTGACCTACTTTTCCCACAAACTTGCAATCTGAAAATGCTTCTAACATTAAACCTTCTACTTTGCTTTATCTTAGGTTACATATTCCAGTCAAGCTATACTTGCATGGATGGACCAAGAAGGTGCTGGCTCTGGTGGATACAGGGGCCAGAGAATTATATGGAGTTTGTTTTAGTGGAACGTTTGCAGTTGGAGATGAGAAGGAATCCAGAGGTGGTGTTTGCTAATGTAATGAGAAGAGCCCCTTGTGGGTTCTGGTTCCATTAATTTCCTTTGACAAAATCCTTTTTGGTTGAAAGAGGGTTTCTGTTCATTTTAGAATCTGGCCCACCCCATAGTTCTGGGGTTGCGATGGTGGCATTGTTTCCAGCCACAGATCAATGAGTTGCAGAAAACAATTACTTTATCTCCCCAGATTGGTCCTCGCATGACATGGAAGATGGAGGTTGGGGGCGACATACCAAGTGGATGCAGGAGCTTAGGGGGAATGCAGGAGGTAGAGCTTCCACCTAAATACAGTTACTTCGTGGATGTGTTCAGGCCCATTAAAAGTTTACCTTTCTCCCCTACAGGTTCATTTGCATTCTCATTTCATTTCAAGGAGGGTTTGAACCTCCCCAAGGGATGTCCGATCTACCCTTATAAATGAACGGGCCAGGGAAGCCCTGGAGAGCCATGTGGAGTCCATGCTAGACAAGGGTTTGATTGAGCCTTCCAGGTCTCCAGTGGTATCTCCTGTGCTGTTAGTACCAAACACAAGTGGTGACTTATGCCCATGTGTGGATTTTTGATGTCTAAACGTGGTCATAGAGCTGGATCCGTATCCAATGCCACTTTTGGAAGATATTCTTCCAATGGTTGATGGATGCACGGTATTTACAAAGAATGACCTGGTGGATGCGTTTAATCAGATTCTGGTGAGGCCAGAGAATCAGCAATATATGGCATTCAAGTGCCACCTAGGGGTGTACCAATACTGTGTAATGCCATTCAGGCTGAAGAACGCTCCAGCAGTAAATCAACGGATGATAGATCATGTCCTTGGGGGATGATCGGACGTTGCTGTGCCACCTATATGGACGACATCCTAGTGTTCTCACGGTTCCAGGAGGAACACATTCACGATGTTTGGGAACTTTTGGGGGCAATAGGACAAATGGGGTGAAGTTGAAGCCCTCAAAGTGCGAGTTCAACCAGAGTTTGGTGACGTTTCTCAGTAACATGATATTTTGGAATGGATTGGGAGTGTGTCCAGATAAGCTCCGAGCAGTTCAGGCTGGAAGGCTCCCATGGATCAGATGGGGGTGCGAAGTTTCTTGGGTACCTTGAACTTCCTTCATCAGTTTGTGAAGAATCTCTCCCAAATGGCCTTGCCACTTACGCGGTTGACTCAAGACGTTCCATTCATATGGAGAAGGAGGAAGAGCGGGCTTTAGATTTATAAAAGGGTAAGTTACTTACCACGCCAGCGCTGACCCATCTAGATCTGAGGAAACCTTTCATGGTCGAGATGGATGCCTCAAATTATGCTGTGGGAATGGTATTGCTTCAGGAGGGGAGGATGGGTTGGAGCATCCCATGTGTTACTACAGCTGTAAGCTGCTCCTCGTGGAAACAAATTACCTGATATATAATTAAGAACTGTTGGCAGTGATGGAAGCCTTGTGTGAATGGCAACATCACCTCTTCTATGACTGACATCCTTTCATTATCTGAACAGACCACAAGGCCTTAGAATACTATCACTAACCCAGGAAGATGAATCATTGACAAGCTAGATGGCATGTGGAGCTGGTCCACTACAACTTCCGGGTAAATACTGGCCTGGTGCTTTGAATGTCCTGGCAGATTGGTTGAAAAAGACGGAGCTTTTATGTATGAGAAGGGGAAATTGGAGAAGTTCAACACTGCATTAATGCTCCGTACAGATCAGTTTGCGATGGTTGAAGATTGAGGGTGTTAGTTGGGGGAGGAAGTTTGACAGAAGCAGAAAAGCGTGGAGTTTGCACAAAGGCTAAAATCCAAAATGACAGAGGGTCAGTCGCACCAGTACCACGCGGATTTCATGAAAAGGGTTGGGGTGCTATTCACAAGTCGTGTGTTTGGGTACCCAACCCATCATTACAGTGGAAGGTAATCTGGGCTTTCCATAACCATCCATTGGCGGGTCATCCGGGGGTGGGGAAGATGATGGATTTGGTACCGCTAGAGTATTTGTAGTTGGGCCTTCATAAGGATGTCCAGAAGTACGTGTGGGAGTGTCTGGTATGTGCAAAGTCAAAGCCATTAAGGAAACCACCCTCAGGTAAGTTGAATCCGTTGCCAATACCGTAGACCCCTTAGAGTTCAATCAGTGTTGATTTCATAGCAGGACTTCCAAAGGTGCAGGGGAAGGATGCAATTATAGTGGTCATGGACAAGCTTACCAAATATGCTGAATTCTTCCCTTGCACTGGGAGTTTTTCAGCGAAGGATGCGGTAAGGCTTTTCATTGATGAGGTGTTTTCTTGACATGGCCTACCTGAGGAAATTATTCAGATCGCAGCCCTCAATTCATTTCAAAATTCTGGTCGAGTCTATTGGGAAGTTTGGATATCAGACCGGGATGGTCCTCAGCATACCATCTGCAATCTGATGGTCAAACGGAGAGGGTGAACCAGATACTTGAGCAGTATATGTGATGTTACATGTCCGATCATCAGAACAACTGGGTATCATGGGTCAGGATGGCCCAGTTCATGTACAATAACCATTCGCAATCCTCATCAAGAATGTCACCATTTTTTGTGAACCATGGGCTTAACCCAAAGTCGAATGGGGGATCTATGGGGGCGTATGTCAGGGGGCAGATGAAATGATTCATACCATATCAGAAATTAGGAAGACGCTGTGGGGGAACTTGGAGCAGATGGTAGCTCGGCAGAAATGGCAGGCTGATCAGTGAAGGGCACTGGATCCATCATTAAACCTGGGGACTGGGTTTTGGTATCAGCCAAGAACTACGCTACCCCTGTAAAGAGTCATTAGATGGGTCTAAAGTTTCTGGGCCCATACTGGATTGTCAGAGTGATTAATCAGGTCACTTTGAGTTGAGTTTGCTTTTGGGTTCCAGAGCCCACCCAGTGATTCACGCCTCCCAGTTGCAAGCTTTCAGAAGAGGGACCCGAGCATCTGGGCCATCGAATCCTAAAGAAGGGGAGATCCCAGAATATGAGGTAGAACGGATACTGGACGCCAAGTGGGTGAGAGGCCAAATGCAGTTGTTGGTGAAGTGGAAGGGCTATCCAGTGGAGGAGTCAACGTGGCAGACAATGGAGGACTGTGTGCAGTGCCCAGAGAAGGTCTGGGAGTTCTGGTCTTCACAGGGGGTGATGTAATGGATCAGGAGGCACTTGATCCATGCATTGACTCGGATCAGGTGGAAGTCAATCCAAATGTGGCCCTAGTTCAATAGGGCATCAAATTTGGTAAGTTCAGAGCTGGGCGAAATTGCCATTCAGAATCCATATCACCTTCATAAATGACAATGGGCTTACGCGGGGCATGTATGGTGATCTGGTGGGATAACAATTCTTCACTAATTATGTGGTGGTCAGGTTTCAGAGAAGTTTAACAAAATGGAACGCTTATTTGATGTTTGCAACGTTTTGTTTAAGGGAAGACGCTGCAGCCCTGAAGGGCAGTTGTGTCTTCTAAGAGGAATTTATAAATAAAGGACTTTTTAAAGCTCAAGATTTTATTAATGTATTTTTAGCAAAAAAAGAAATTGTATTGGATCTAGGTCATGAGCTCCGCTTGTGAGCTCAGTGTGGCATTGGTATTATTCTCAGCCCTATCCTGGTCCCAAACCCTGCTAACAATGTGCAGTATAATGGGAATGGTGGTCTGAGAATATGTGGCAATGACGAGTCATGGTAGTCAGGTTCAGGGATGGGCCTCTGTGGGCTTGTACCTAGTATGGTCCATAACTTGATCTTACTGCCCAATTTGTTCATTGCATATTGGCGCGAACCTGACCATTACAGCATTGGATAAATTTTCAGCATCGGTGGAAGTTTCTGAGTTTAGGCATTTATATTTAAATTGTTCTAACTCAAAACAGGATGGAAAAATTGTCCATCCGCCCTCAATGCAGGCTCAGAATGGATGGTCGGGGGCAAATGAGATGGTGGCATGAGGGGAATTGCTAAAGAAATTTTTGTAAATTCAGGCCTGATCTTGGCATATGCCTGAGGCCCAGTGAGGCGTGTGGCCCCAACTAGGATCACAAATTGCAAGATGGGGTTGGCGCCGTAATTTGCTAAACATTCCATCAGCTCCTGGTGAAGCACTTCGGGGGGGGAGGTGAGTGGGCAAACCTGCAACTGGATACCAAGTTGGTGTCCATTGGGAGCCAGGTCCAATTTGTTGGGAGGGGAATATTGCAAAAAAATGGCACCATTGCCACAGTGGCTGCATCAGCTTCACAGGGGAAGCCAAGATCAAAGTACCCCTTATAGGGGCGGAAATCAATAAAACAGGCTGGTGCCATCACCACCTGAGCCATTTTGATAATGGCTTGGTCGACGTAGGGGAAGAATTTCCCATATTTGACCCTAAGGCTGAAATGCATATTGCTCTGGGGGAGCACCAGGGGCAGTGGGGCACCGCTTAGGCTTGGGTGAGATGGGCATCAAGATCCTTGGGAGTATTGAATCGTACCAAGGGTTTGGAATGACTGGATGAGCCAGTCTGAGCACATTTTCCTGTTGGACAGAAAACAGAGGGGGAGTTTCGCCACTGCCCCACGCTGGGACAGTCAGCAGGGGATCCAACAACATCGGAGCAAGACTTCAGTGTGCAATTAAGTGTTTGCTTTTAATCTACCAAAATTAATATGATCAGAAAGTTACACCAAGCAGAGAGAGAGCTCGCTTACTGGTGCTTTTTGCACCTTAATTTTGACAACAATTTTTAGGTGGAGGAATTTACTTAACTGTGGGAATACTTGGTTTTGGAGGATTATATATCCTTTATATTTAAAGCACAAAATCTTATGAATACTAAAAGTGGATTTTATACATTCTTTATTAAAGTTAATTTGGGGGTGAATGTGAACCCTTTTAATATATTGATGTTTAGTAATTAAGTTGTATTAATGCTTTGAAGTGAGTGAGACAAAAAATTCAGATTAGGCTAGGAATAGCTGAATCAGAGAATATTGGGATTTGACCTATCAGAGCTTTTGAGACTCGCCTTGCTTTGACAGAACGGCCAATAGAGTTTTGATGACAGGTAAGACAAATCTGTGAAGTAAGGATTTACCATATTTGACCCAATTAATGTATGTGAGATATTTGCACCTTGCGGGACACCCTCCAACCTTATAAAAGGGGCGGTCTCCGCCTAAGTGCTTGAAGTAAACTGTAAAAAGGCTGGTGAGGAACCTCAGACGGATTCCTCTGATCAGCCACATGGTATGTGCAACTGACTACACATACTCATGCTATTTGGCTGAGAAGCATCAATAAAAGTATAACCACAACATGAGGGTACTTACCAAGTATCAGCCAGGGTCTTATGGCTGCTTTTAATGTTCTTGACATCCAAAAACGCTCTTATCAAAAATATTGGACTTGTAATTTTCTGACATTACTCCCTTCAAGAGTTTAGGGGAAATAAAGGCGGAAGAACAGGCCATAAACTAAGTTGACTTTACACAGAAGCAAGGGATCTAATTGAGTACATATTTTTCACTTAAACATGACTAAAAAAAAGTCTTCAAAATAAACCCAAGCTTCTCACTTTTAGGAGTGATGCAATTGTAGTAATAAAACACCAAGTCTGATCCTTGGAAGGAAGAGAGAGGGCTCTGAGCTCATTAGATGCTCAGCCTTCTTTAGTGAAAGTCTTGACAAATTTAGTTATAGCCTCTGATTGTAGTTGGATGATGCTGGGCCAACTTTATCATGGCTTGTGTTGGGACCATGGGGGGTTGATACCACGTATCCCTTAATTTTTAAAGCCAGGGGACCTGAAGTTCCTGGGTGCTAAAATATACCTTTTACTTTTCATTGTCTAAAGGCCTTCACTCCAGATACTATTCCTGGAATGGTAAATCCTAAATACTTATTTGTACCTAACTTAATAGAGGTAGGCCAATTTTCTTAAAATGATAATGAGAGTAATCTTTATTTTGCTTTATCCAAAATATAAGGGAGATCAGGGGTTTTCCAGTAAATCTCCAAGCAGTCCAAGCTAATATCTATAGTTTTCAAAATTGGGAAGTCTGCGGAAGGCTAGTCAATATGGTTAAATTGGAATTGATTGCTGCATATCGGTTTGTACTCAAAATTAGGAAGCTCTGAGGGAGCAATTGCTGACTGCATAAGTTGGGGTTGAACATTGACATTGAGAGCCCTTAAATTCCGTCAGGAATTATCCCCAATAAATTTTAAATTTAATATTATTATGAGGCACGTTGACCAGGGGATGGACATTACTGAAGCGCAGAAAGTGACAAAACAAAACAAAAACTGAACTAACTAAAATCTCAGATTAAAAAGAAAATGACCTTTCAAATAATGGGCAGAACTTAACAATTGAGACCTAACCTACCAGGTGGGACAGCTCTGAGGAGCTCATCCTACCATGGCGGAAGGGGAGGGGGGATCAGAGACTCATTTTCAGTCCCATTAGCCTCTTCGGCAAGAGCATGAGCCAAGGAGGAGAGCAAAGGGATGGGGTGATCATTGACATGGGGAGCGAGGTTGGTAACAATCGGCTGCTTGAGGAATTGGCTGTACATCAGCAAGTCGCCAATGTACTTGGCAAGGGTGGAATCCGCCTTAATGCGGAGGGCAGTGAGCTGGGTCAGAGAAGCCACAGAGGCACGGATAACCTGAGAGTTGGCTTGCAAGGCGGAAACCACTCTCTGGATGGCCTCCTTATCGCGCTTGTGGGCAATTTCAAGGGCTAATTTGTGGTTTAATGGTGTGTTTGGCCTGAGAATGGGGGGCGGATTTCTGTGGCTAGCGCAGCCACTGATGATTCTGCCATTTCCCAGATAGAGGATACATCAGGGTGGGTGGCTGCTGCGAAAGCAAGCTGGTGGTCTGAGCAGAACTCCACAGCATCCAGTTGGGGAGCGTATTTGTTGGGCGACCTGTTTGGGAGTTTGACTCTGGACAAATTTGTCATATATGGGTTGCGATGCCTCTATAAAATTACCCGTCTCATCAGTTTCAGCCAATGAGGACCATGGGTTTAAATCAAACTCAAAATTTAGGTCAGCAAATTGAAGTGGTATGGCTGGCGATTACAGAATACGTGGGAACACACATTAGTCTAAGCTGATCCCTGATTGGATGAGGTGCAGGTGGCACTGGGCGAGGTGAATGTGGCACTTGCCTGAAGGAGGGGCTGATTGGCTGCAGCAGGCACTGAGGTGGCAGCAGGCTTTGGGGGAGGGGGTAGGATCTTACCTTAAGTCATAAAAGTAGTGGGGTGTGAGGAAAATTGGGGGCCTTGTGATGACCGTGCTGGGTCTGAGGAAGTCGCAAGAGGGGCACTTGCGCTTTGAGTGGTCTAACTCAAAGCAGGAAGGTCAGATTGTCCTTCCACCCTCTACCTGGGCCCAGAATGGGTGGTCAGGGGCTGAGGGTATGATGGCGCGGGGTGGAATCAACAAAGCTATTTTTAAATTAATGGGGCTGATTGTGGCAAATGCCTGAGGCCCAGCTAGATGAGTGGCCCAATTGGGGACCATGAACTGGAGGATGGGGTTGGAGCCATATGTAGCTAAACCATCCATAAACTCCTGATGGAGTACTGCGGGGGGGGAGGTGAGTGGGCAACCCCGCGAACTGAACCACCATAGTGGTGTCAGTGGGGAGCCAGGTGAGTTTTGTTGGAATAGGGGTGCCCTTGAAGACCAAGGGCACCATAGCCGCAGGGCGGCGTTGGCTTTGCAGGTAAAGCCAAGGTTGAAATACCCTTTAAAGGGGAAGAAGTTGATAAAGCCGGCTGGCTGCATCACCGCCTGGGCCAGGTTGATAATTGTACATTCCTCATATGGGAACAATCTTCCATACTTGACCTGAAGGCCAAAACGGAGCTGAAAGTGGGGGAGAATGAGTGGGCTGCGAGGCACCACCTGGGCTCATGTCAGGTGGATGGCGAGATCCTTGGGCGGACTAAACCAACCCTAAGGACTTATTTGGACTGGACGATCCAGACTGAGCACGTTTTCCTGATGGATGGAAAATGATAGACAGGGTTTCGCCGCTGCCTCACACTGGAGCAGCCAGTGGCGAATCTGATGTCATTGGGGATTGAACAGCCGCGGATGGCGTTTGATCGATAATTGTTTTACTTACTTTCTGTTTTACTAATAAAATCACACAAAAGTGACTTTATGCGGAAAAATTATCCCCATAAATGTTTGGACTATTTTGTTCAGATTGGGATCGATTCCCTTTGGATGGCACATCTGAGTCTCCAATTTGGGTAAGTATTCCGGAACGCCCCCTCTAGTTCTTAGTGTAGAGGGGGAAATGGACGTAGAGTTGACTACATATGCAGTTTACAACAGTACACTGACCGTTCCTCACAATTAAGTTTCTATTAACTGCTTATAGATAAATTTTGTAGGGCCTTAAACAGTTGATGCCCAATTTAAGGGCACAGCCTCCATGCTGATAAAGATAAAAAGTACTAGGTCACCCTTTTTGGAAGGTGTGCAGGAGGTCACGCTTGTAATTATATGATTGGTTTCTCTGCTAGTTGCAGCAAATAGGTTATTGCAAGCCAGGGCCTGAAGTTGAGTAATTTTATTGGCAAGACTTCACATGGTGACTTCAGGGGCTTTAGGGGAGGCTTGATCAAGCATAGCCTGTACTTTAGAAGGCAGCTGGGGATTTCTTCCTTACAATGCTTAGAAGGGCGACATCTTAATTATTCAGTGATAGCTGATTCACTAGGACAGAATTCACTAGGCAATAATTGGGGGTTATGAAGGGTGTTTTTCATAGCCATTTTCTGAGGTTGCAGTAAGAGTACTCCTGCCCGCTCTATCATTCCATCGGTTGCAGGATGGTAGGGGGCAAGAATACCTATGTGGTTCCCATCAGTTCAGCTAAATATTTCACCAACAATAATTAGAAATTTTTCTTGTTATTGAAAAGAATTATGATAGGGCACACATGCTGGGTGGTAATCTGATTATATAAAAATGTGGTTGTAGCTTTTGCCAAAGCTGAGTGTAGCGATACAGCTTTGATCCACTTAGTTAAATGATCCACTGCTAGGAGGAGTAACTAATGACCATTAGAGTCTAGAGGAAGAGGGCCCACAACATTGATGCTAATAGTATGGAAGGGTTCACAGGGTGGAACCACTGGACGTTAAGATTTAAGATGTTAACTTATGGTAGTTCTGAGTGATTCTGCCAAACTGGTTGCACAGGTTACAACCCATTGAGCAACGGATGAGCAACATGATGATCGCTGTCCTCAATAAATAATAATAATAACGGAATGAAATAAGAAGTTTTGCCCCAACAATAGAACTTTTAATTAATATACTAACATAACAGCTACTTCCGTTAACCTGTCCCTACTCTTTTACTCTTCAAAACTCCCCCTTCTTGTTCCCACGCTCAACATCAATCCTCAGTATTCCTTGTAAGATTTCAACCCTTCTAGTTAAGAATCTTCTTTTGATACAATTGTGGGGGTTTATTCTACCACTGAGGCTATGATGGAATTCTACCAATTTGTCTAACTATTGTTACTTTGATTATTACACTCAGATTTTTCTTTCCATCTAATCTTACTTCAAGCGAATTTTTTTAAAGAAAAGTTTTTAATTTTTTACTGCCGTCTAGCCACGCCCAATTACCAAAAAAAGTCCGCGGATCCAACGCCTGCTGCTCCAATGTGGGGTAGAAGTGCTCCACCGCCTAGAGTTTTTCACCCTGCAGGAAAACATGTTTGTATGGGGTTAAATGGCCCACCATCTTCCTCAGGTCGTTTTGTCCCCCCACTGTACTTAGTGCTCCACCTGGCGCATCCACCCATCTTGCCCCATTCTCTCGCCATCCCTTATTCCAACATCTGGCTTTGCCTCAGAGTTGACTATGGGATTTTGTTTCCATATGCAGACAAGGTACTTATTAAAGTAGCCATGGCAAGCATTTGCACCAGCTGGATTTATCACTTTCAGCTCAATTAAGGGTTATTACAATATTGGCTTCCAAACGGAGGAAAATGCTTCAGCAGGGCTTATACTCCCTAATTTTACAAAAACACTCTTATCCCTATCACCCAAACTCGCCTTTCTTCAGACACCACATTGGTGGTATCCTTCACATCCCTCCCATCTCACATACCACCCTGTTATTATATAATTAGTTAATGGTGGGGCTTCTGGCTTATGAGAAAAGCCCAACCTTGTCTTTTCCGTTTTTTCTGGAGCAGAGCGCATTGCTGCACCTCTCACCACTGCAACCATAATCTCACACCACCCTGCCATAGCCCAACAATTTCTTATGCTCATATTGCCACAGCGACTGAGCATTTTTTTTGATCTCAGGTAGATAATGGTTGCAAAATTTGTTCCTTCTGTTTTATACTCAACCACTCCATGAATCCTGCACCCAAGCCCCTTCCTCTGGTGTGGCCTCAGTGCCATATTTGACAGATTTTGAATGGGGCGTTTTGTTGCCCCTTGCGCTCAACGTTCTCATTTTTGGGCCAGAATGAGAAACCTTGCCTCCACCAAACACACCCACACTATCCCACTTAATTTCACCTACACCAATCAGAAACAGGCCTGGACCACCATTTGAACCCAAGCATCCCATCTGGTTTCTTCCCACCCAAAATCTCCATTCTCTATGCCTATGAACCAAAATCCATGGGAATTATTAACCAAGATTGACAAATCAGGTAATTTTTTCACAAATGAGGACTTCAGTGAACCTCTCAGACCAATTGATAGTGTTTGGGCCGAATTTTACAATTCTGATTTTTAAAATCCCCATCCCCTAAGTGATTTACTCCTAAACCCAATGCCATCACCTAACGATTTGATCACTGGCTTGCATTAGCAGCGATGACCTCACCCCATTGCCCAATCCTACGCAAAGTGGTGGCTTGATCCATTTCTCTAGTCTACCATGGGCTAAGCATAGTCAATTTCCTCCTGATTTCCCCAAAACAGCACAGGAGAACATCGTAAAATTGGCCACTGAAGCCATTAAAGCGGTCATGCATGTGGCACAATAAGTAGATCTCAACTTATCTGCAAAAATCACCTGATAAAGTCTCACCAAAATTTTCCCAAACTCCCAAAGCATGCATCAAGCTGAACACCACATAGCGGAATTTTTTAAAACTGTCTACCAAGCTGATCTTGAGGAAGAAAATCAAGTTTTTGTCCCTTACACACCCACCATGATGATGCCCCACACCCTGGCTCTCCACTTCTGTCCTTTTCTACAACGACTTCAGTGATGCTGAACAGCCAAATATGTTTGTAGAAGCGCTGCCCGACCTCTCCTCACCCTCTGCCATGGTGTGTTAGCGGTATTCCACTCCTGCCTGATTGGAGTTTTATTTTGGTTTTTCTTATACATTCAATTCTTTCATTTGGTTCTTTTGCTCATTGAGTATTGGTAATGTTCATCCCCTAGTTGGTGTACCTCAACTAAACTTTAAATTTGATTGATTCACTCAACTTGTAAATACAATCCGCCGGATATGTAACTTAGCATCCAGTCATATTAATTTCTTGACATTACCACCACTAGAAAGGACGATAAGCTCCTATTGCTTGTATGCCTGGAGGAACTTTCCAGGTACTTGTTTGATAATCTGACCACCCGCAGGTTCCTTAAGAATGTAGGCATTGACACCAGTCCTCTAAATTATCTCAAACTGTCCAATCCATATGCTGGTGAGTTTGATCCTTCTTCCAAACCCTTGTTGGTCATGGAAAATGACAAGATCTCAAACAGAAAACTGTGGGAGTCTGCTGCGTTTACATTGGTCAGCCACCAGATACTGGATCTTTTTAGCTAAGCTAGTAGATACACTTCAGTCTGGAGCTTAATCAGAATATATGTAATTTAGGCAAATAGCGCTGGGGCTCTACTCCGCCAATATCCTCAACACAGGATAAACTCAATGCCTACAAATCTGGATATCTTTCATAAAGTAATTGAAAGGGACTTTTATCCATCAACAAATAATAGCCAATATTGTACACAAAGACAGCGGTGGACAGAAGGGTACTCCAATCAAGAAGGATAATCATTTACAAGCTTACAAAGAATGTTCAATAAGGTGACATCAACCCATTTGAACATCCCATTGGATTCAAGATAGTATGGGGTAGTTAAGACCCCGCGGATGGCCATTAACTCATTCAAATTAGGAGATACATGCAATGTGAAATTTGATCCATTGTCTGGGAGAGAAAACTGCGGACAACCATGTTGCTGTATGATGCACTCCATAATGAACTTAGCGACGGTTACAGATCATAAGTCCCACATCACTCTTGCTTCCACCCGTCTGGTCAAGTGATCTATGGCTACAAGTATATACTTGGAGTAAATCACACCCATCGGCAGAGGGCCCACCACAATAAAAAACAGTGTGCCCCGCATAACAGGGAATAACCAGCTGATAGGTAGTCTTCTTGTGGAAAAGTTTCTCCACTTGACACTGATGACATCAAGCAACCATCTCAGGAACATTATTTTGCATACTCTCCCAATTATAACATGGTCACAAAATCTCCAACATCTTCTGCAACTCTTCATGACCTACCGCTCTATGTGCATCCAGGATACTCGTTGACCTTGTGGAGGGTTTTGGGAGGCTCAGCATCAATTCTCCAATTTGCTTATATAATTTCTCATTGCGCAAGAATGTGTCAAGCAAAGCCTATCTAGCACTTTGAATAATTGTGGTGGCTCATCGGGGTAATGGCCCATAATCATCTCCCCATACATTATGTATGCCAAATCCACCGTGATAGTGATTGTTGGTAATCATGAAGACAGTAGCATTCTGGTGTTTTGCCATTGGCTGGTGTACACTCTCAAAGATTCATATGCTCAGAGCTTCAAGTGCCCATTGTGTGAGCCATTCTTCATGTTCCCAAAGATTTTCAGACCTCCGCAAGGATGCATGATCTGTGACAACTTTAAATTTTACCCCATGGAGAGAGACTTATAACTGTTTATATTCATATTACCGCTAAGCACTCCCACTTAGTCATGGTTTAATTCATTAAGAGTCTGTTAAGCTTAAGCTACAATACGTGACAGGATGCTCCACCCTGTCATCATCTTTTTGGGATAATACCGCCCTTACAGTGGAAAGAGAAGCGTCCATTTGCACAATAAGTTATTTCTCAATTTAGTGTATTGCAAAATTGGCACGCTAGCCTACGCAGGTTGTAAAACTTCAAAAGCGTTTTAACAATGGTCAGTCTAGTTAAAGGGGGCGTTTATACTTAATAAAGCAAAGAGCGGAGCCCCAATACAGCTGAAGTTGAAAATTAACCGCTAGTGGTAATGACCATCCTCAAAAACACCTGCATATCCCGCTTATTACTAGGACGAGTCATCTGGCGTACAGCTTCCACCTTTGCTGGTTGAGAACTAAGACCTTTTGAGTCTACCACGAACCCAAAAAATTCTAGTTGGTACCCAAAAAAATGGCATTTTTGAGGCTTTATCATGATGTTAGCATCAGCAAGTCAGCTTAACACTTATTCTAAGTGGTCAAGATTCTCTGTGAATGTCCACAAAAACATATTTATATTGCTGAGGTAGACTAGAAAGCAGGACAGTTTCAGGTCACCAAAGATCGCATCCATAGCATGCTGAAACGTAGCCAGGGGGTTGCACAAACCCTGTGGCATACATGTAGGCAGGGACAACCCTTCCAAGGTGTTTATATTGCATTTATCATGTTCCGCCATCAGAAACCCAACCTGTAAGTACCAAAATATCAAGTCCATGGCAGAAAAGTAGTTAGCGCTTTCCAGACAATATAAAGTGTCATCAATCTGCGGGAGAGGGTAGCTCTTCTTCATGATGCTATTAAGCTTCCAGTAGTCAATGACCACCCTGTTTGTGCCATCTTTTTTCTTTTTTATTAGATCCAGCAATGCCCACGGACTCTTGGACAGCTCTAACATCCCCTGCTCAATCAGTTTTTCTACCTCATAAGAGAATACTTCCTCCACAGCTATAGAGCGCCGTATGGGCTATGCCAAAATATGAGGGTGGTCTCCCATGTCTACCTGGTGCACCACCCTCCATGTGCATACCAAAACGTGGTCATCAGATGCAAAAATATTTTGGTATTTTTCAAACAGGGCCATCGCCTAATTTTTGATTCTATGATAACCCAGTCAGAGCTTCCCGTAGAACCACTGTCATAACACCAAATGAGGTCTTTACAGGTAGGCCAAGGTCCTCTTAAGACCTAAAATCATGAATATAGCGGATTTCATTAAAAGGAATCAAGTGTAAATAAGCCTTACTTGGTGCCTTTCATCGTCAAAGCCATATTCTGTAGGTTTGCTAGTTATACCTTCACTTCCACATGTCCTGATAACAGTAGCCCTGGAGCCACATGGGGTTCAAGCTGCGATTGCTGGTAGGGCCCCACAATTTCCCTGTATAGCCCTTAAGGAATGTCTATTTTAAGCTAATCCCTATTAAAATCTGATGACCAGAAGGCATGTTAAAAGCGCTTAAGCCCATAGTGGAATACTGATGAACTCATAAATCTGGCTAGGAAGGGTTCTGGTCCTCCCTTCATCTGATGATATATTACAGGAATTACCCCATCACTATATGCTAGATTGATTTGACAGGAGTGGATTGGGTCCTTTCGGACTCAGCTGGAGGTAAAGTAAAAGAGGATCCGTTGTCCCAAATTATAGAATGTTCCCTCCTTCATATCAACAACCAACTCAAATTGCCATATGAATGCAGCCTCAATCAACATGTCATAGTGATTGTTAGGCAGAACCACCACGGAGCAGAGGCCCCAAATGGACTGAACCTCAGAGGCAACGTGCTGTAAGCGCCCTCTGACACGGTGCTCTGTGCCCATGCAGTCTCATACACTACTCGGTGTTCCACATAAGGCTTCAGTTAAAGCTTAGCCATGAGCTTGATGGATATATTATTGATGGGAGCGCAGGTATCTATAAGCGCATAATTTTTTTTTATTTTGAACAAAATATCACAGTATTTACACTCCAAATAAGAGGAACCATTGTGTTTATTATATGAACATCCAAAGGATTTTTAATTATCCAGAAAAGTGATAATACTTGTGGTGATTTGAGGATACTCTTGGGCAATTTTCTCTACTGAGCTTGCCACATTAACCCCTCTTAGGTTGCAACATTGGTTAAAGGTCCAATTTTGACTGTACCATTATGCTCAAGGATTTGCAGGCGTACAATTTTGCACATCTCAGCGGAACTCTAAGTCTGCGTTATTGGAGTCTCTCCATCAGTTAGAAGGTAAAACATAATAGAGGTTTGTTGGTACAATAAATTGTCAGGATGAGTACTGGGACTGACTCAGAGCAACTTGTGGGAATCATATGGGAAAAATATGTTTGAATTAGTTGAATTAGAGCATCCTGTCTCTAAACAAATTGAACTTTCCCCTGTTCAATTGGGGCAGCTGGTACTGCATGGACTTTTGATTTTCCCGGACAGCTAACCAATTAATATCTTCTTTGCCCACACAAGAAACAACCCTTTGTAAATGTCCTCATCTCTGAATCTCACCCAAAGGTTCAGGTCAGAATTTAAAAGATGGAGGGTAATCCGGCTGAGAATGAGCTGGTTGAAAATAGTAGGGACGTAAGGGATCCACCAGAGCGTTAAGTGGATGAGGATTACCCAACAGATTACCCCATGTCATTATGGTCCCTTTCACCATGGGGATTAGTAGCAGTTGCAGGGGCACTCCGCCTCACATTGGGAGAACTAAACGTGATAGAAAAATGGTGTATACGATTGACAATTTTTAGTAGTTCCACGTCATCCTGTAAAATGTTTTTCATAGCATTATACAGTCCTTGATGAGGCTTAACAGCCGCCATCATTGCTATGCTCACCTCCTCATTAGTTAGGTATTTGCTCCCAGGAGCCAGGTGGGTAAGATGCCTTCACGTGGTGTGAGCAAGGAAAGCTTGTGAAAACACAGGTGAGTAGCCAACACCAGAACCCAGAGAGGCACCTTAGAATGGTCCTGTAGTGGCCTGGATGAGGTGTGGGATGCAAGCTAATGACTATAACCCAACCTGTTCTTGCGGGTGCTTCCACTCTCCTTTGGGGGAAATATGGGCAGGAAGTGGGAGGCAGAGTCAGGTGTATCATCTGTTACACTACTTCCCTATGAGGCAGGGCGCTGCAAAAGCAGCTCTTAGTGACAAGGGTGGAGTAATCCTGATTGTCTGGGATTTGCTCACCTGTTTACAATAATTACCGCGGTTTTCTAGGTTGGTCTGAAACCTGGATAGCGGCCAGTAGCTTATATGGGCTTACAATGGTACAGTGAAAGGAAAGAGCACTCACAAACTAATTTAATATGGACTTACCCAAACGGGCTGCAATGATTCCTACACAAAAAGGGCTTAGAGAACAAACATCTTCACAAATGGAAACCAGAGAGACAAACTCCATTAACAAAAAGACAGCGGGGGTGCCCCTGCTGCACAGAAAGCCCAGCCTCCTTTGCAATGGTGGATACTAATGGATTTGGGGTCAGACTCAAGCTCTTCAAAGTGGGAAACTCCGGCCCATCCAAGGATCTGACGGCGATCATGGTGGGGAGCCTCAAGAGGGTTTACTCCATGGAACTTAAGACTGGGTGGTCAAAGGAGATGCTCATGGTCAGGGTGATTGAGGTGTATGAGTTCGCCCCAAACCATACCTTCTGTTTAACTCCTGGGTTAAACTTATAACTTTCCAGTCTAAGCTTCAAAATGCCCTGGTTTTGGCTTCCAGTTTAAGCACAAAGAATAAGAAGGCCGTATATCTTGACATTGGCACCAAGATCTGAAGGTTCATTATGAGGGACATACCACCTTTTGTCACTAGTGGACCATGATGTCTCAGCTGAAAGGCTTTGGCAGAGTTATCTCTTTTAATGAAAATAAGATGGTTAAGAACTTGAAGCAGAAGGACGGTAGCTTGAAAAATTTCACCATGGGATCTGGGGTTTAGTTTGAAAGTTAAACTTTCATAGTCATATGGGGAGTTGCTTCGTTCAGTCACTGTGAGGGCCTGGAGTGCCTCTATGGTACTGCTGACAGGTGATTATTGTGTGGTGCAAAAGGGCGCGTCAGAGCCAAATGTCCTTACATTCACCCGCTTGCAGCAGTGGCTAAGCCTAGCGGGCCTAACACAGGGGTGCAAGAAATGGTACCCTCAGAAAAAGAGAAGTTGGCTCTCCAGAAGGCGTTGAAGAAGCTAATTGAGTTGTCAGTCAAAGAAAAGGAGGCGGTGGCGTCTGGCAACACCAGTTTGGAGATGGTGAATGGTGCTGAAAGGTTCCAGAAAGGTCAACAAGAAGTTAAAGCGTTCCCAGAAGGTGAGGGAAGCAGCTAGACTTAAAATAGAGCTAGTTGTGCTTTGTCCCAATCTACAAAGGATAATTTTGAAAACAGTTGACTCCCATGTATGGGGTTTACTCAATAACTAGATTGTGTAAGAGGCAAGTGACCATTAAGGATGAGGTTGGGATGGAGAGCATGAGGCCCATAGGGGAAGAGGCGGAAATGAGAAAGGTGCTGCCTGCTAGCAATAATGCGCTAGTGCCTTCTAACCCAATGCCTACAACTGAAGTGGCGTTGTCTATCAAGGACCCTGGCAATAGTAAGAATCCGGAGGATGCTTTGACCAAGTAACCTCCACACTCTGGACGAATCTAGTACTGGAAAGGGGATGGAGAAACGTTTTCCTGCTAAGCCAGCTGAGGTGGAATAGGATGGGGACCGCCCAGATCCTGACACTGAAGCCTCTTCGGTTTTGAACCTATGGCAATCAGGGTTGAATTTGCTAACGCGCAGGTCTGAATGAATTCAAGCAGCGGCAGCAGGTGAAACTCCAATTGTAACAACATGGGATAGATATTGGCTTTCTCACTGAGACTAAATACAAACATTTTTTAAAAAGGATTGGGCTTTCCAGTTTCCTCTGAAGCAATCATTTTACTCTCACTTGGTGGGTAAACAAAACTTGGACACGCCCTTGGGAGAAGGTTAGAGGGGATGGGAGAAACCAAAGGGGGTGTTTTGTCTTGTGGGCGGACAAAATCAAGGTGTTAAAAAAGGATGTTAGTTCCTGGAAGACCAGTGGCAGTAATGTCATTGTTTGAAGAATTATTAATTTAGTTTATCGGCATTTATGCGACCAATTCTGGATCTAAATGGAAGTCTTCTTCCATAAGGTCATCCTGAGGATCCAAGAGGAAGGCATCAGGGGGTCGGTAGTGCTGGGGGGAGATATGAACTGTGTCTACTTTAAGGATGACAGGGTTGGGGCTTCAGGCAACTGGAGTTCTGATACTGGAGCCCAAAAGTTGGCTAATTTAATGATTGTTCTTGGACTAATTAATGTGTGGAGAGAAGGCTATGGTGATTAGGAGGAAACAGGGTGGACTCACATCCAAGAGGATTATTTCTTCCGCGTCGACCTTGTGCAGTGCCCCAGCCTCTCCTGAGTCACTGCAAGTTGATCCTTCAGAGTCATGATTTAGGTGCTTTGGACCACAAACCCCTTGAACTGAAGATCAGTGACCCTTAGGTTGCTTCTGCAGGGAAAGGGATCTGGAGACTGAACCCTGAACTCCTGAAGTGGAGTCTACTTCAGGAAATCATGAGAATTAAGGTGAGATGATGGAAAAACTAGATTTAGGGGAGCCAGATGTGGCAGTTAAATTGTTTGCAGACTGTCAGAAAATCGACTATGGGCTCTGCTAGCTGGCAGGCTAACCAGTATGAAGACTGGTCAGCCCTTGACTTTTCACCTTAGGCTTCAGGGCTAGCAGCGCCGGATAACCCCTTGGCATGCCACCCATGCCATTTCGGGGATCCCCTTTATCCTAAACTCCAACTAACGAAATAAATATAAACTTATAAACAAAGGTAGAATAGGCAAAGGGAGATACTATTGAGAAGGAAGCGTCAGGTATTTATACTAATTACAAAAGGGCTTCTGCCCCCATCGCTCACCTATTGGCTCTTCCACTGGTTCTTCCAGCCAAACACTTCTCTTCTTACAATACTTCTTCTACTCTATTCTCTTCCCTGGCGTCGACCCTCTCGCTCCATTCTTCCTGATGTCAAAGTAGTTTTGGCTCATCCTCAGCCTTAAGTCGCTGGTGAGCCATATAAATAATTAACCTAAATAAATGTTGAATTAGAATTCAACCTTCAAATTGATAATAATGCGCCGGAAACTTACTTTGGTCGCTAGTTTTGACTTGTAATATCTTGGCATCTCACAAACATCTATTTGTGTCTAATCTTGATAATAAATGAGGCACCAGAAACAACCTCAGCCGCCTCAAACACAAAATTGTCAGATCCACTGACATTGAATAATCAGTACAGAAAATTATAAAAGGACGATAGAAGTAAATATATTGGCTTTCCACCGGAAATACCACAACTGACCATGAATGGCAGTTGGCATCTAACACTGATTCCGCTGACTGATATAGATTGGATCATCCTTGGCTATTAGCCGCTAGTGATCCTTCTACTAATTTGGGGCCACCAATTGGCCCCACTCAAACCAAAATACCAAACTCAGCGGAATACTAATTTTGGCTCAACCCAAATTGTTGAGTAACTAACAAGCAATCAAACCAATTAACATAAAATTCAGTCAATAAATCATTTCGCTGAATTTTCCATATCATTCCAAATATTGATAAAACATTGGAGGATTCCATCTGGTTAAAATCGCGACACAGACAATGGCTGATCTCAAGGTGGCTTGTGAAATCTTAGGGAGGCAGAAAGGGGCAATGAGTTTAAGGTATGAATCCTTGGAAGGAGCTTTATGAGTTCCTGCAAGAAGGCTGCGGTCATGGGGGCATCTGCCTACACGACCAAAGCTATATTGTATGCGAGATTGATGGGAGCCTTCGTGGTGGATCGCCTCAAACAATAGAATTCTAGATGGAATGAGGATTCTGACAGCAATGTGGCTCTACTACGTAAGGCAGGGGCATTCAGACCCTCATCAAGGATCTTGTCACTTTGTGATGAGGGAGTTGAGGTGATGGATACAGCTCAAATTGCTGAAGTGTCCAAATCCTACTATGAGGACCTTTGTGGTTCCTCTGAGAATGACTTAGGGGCATCCAAAGTACTCACAAGTGTACTGAGGGTACTGCAAAAGGATACTCAGCTGCAAAAATGTAGCAGAATCTGAAAGTAAGAAGTGTCAGACGCCATCCGCAAAGGCAAGAATGGCAAGGCTCTAGGGGAGGATGGGTTGATCTTAAAGCTCTACAAGTTATGTTGAGAAGAAATGTCTGAGATGCTTGCTGATCTTTAAAATCAACTCCTAGCCTCTAGAACAATTGAGCCAGCGTTTTAATGAGGTGTGGTGGTGATGTTGTATAAGAAGGGAGGTCCCTCCTTCATGGGAACTATTGGCATTTGACTCGCTTAACGTTGATTATAAGATATTAATGAAGATCCTAAATGTTTGACTAAAAGGGTTGTGGCAGACGTTGTTGGAAAAAGCAGAATGTGTTTATCCTAGGACGCTCAATTACTGATGATTTGATGCTGCTTCACCTGATAGAAGAGTGGGCAAGTAAACAGTATGACCAGAGGGGGTGGCTACTTTTTCTTGATTAAGAAAAGGCGTATGATTGGGTGAATCATGAGTTTCTTTGGGAATTGTTAAGTAGGGTTGGAATTAAGGGGCATTTGTTGAGACTTCTTTAAGCAATTTATGGGCAGCCTCATTGGTTGTCAATATCAATGGGGTCCTCTACCACTCTTTTAAGGTGTGTAGGGGCGTGCGTCAGGGAGACCCTCTATCTCCCTTGTTGTTCTTGCCGTAGATACCCTTTCAATGGCTCTAAGAAAGTCAGAATGGAGGAAACTTACCATCAACGGCAAGAAGTACTTTCATTTAATGTTTGCAGATGATACGTGGATTTTTGTTTTGTTGGAGGAGAAGGTGAAGGTGGTGAACATTCTGAAGGTGTACCAGAATGGAAGCAACGCAAAGGTCAATCTGTAAAAATAAAGCTTGGCCTATTGGCATAATGGCAAAGTTGGGTGTAGCAAAGAGCTCAATCCCCTGGATGGCAACAGAGGAGAATTACTGTACCTTTGGGTGCCCCATCCCTGGGTGGACGTCGCCGTATGAAATGTGGCTAAAACTTGAAGCAGACACTAAAAAAGTGGCTTGGAAGTGGTAATGGCTCAACTTATCTTTTTGGGGCAGGGCCATTGTCATGAATACTTTTATTCTTTTCTAGACTATGGTATATTGCCAGATTTGTTCCACTGCCAGCATCTTCCATCTGAAAGCACAAATTTCAATCATTTAGTCTGTTTGGCGAGAGCGGGCATCAAAAACCAGCTTCTTTAACTTGTGTCAGGAGGTGTAGAAGGGAGGCATCAGCCTGATTAACTTTAGGAGTATGATTAAAGCACTTAAGATGAAGTGGATTGCACAATTCGCTCTGGAGGGAAAATCCATTTATTTGGGCTCCAATATTAGAGGCTACTTCTCTAAGGCTTGCAAGGACAGTTCAAACAAGGTGTCGGTGCTACAGTTCTTTGGACTGGTGCCAGGGTTTGCAGTGGCTCAAAACTGGAAAAATTAGAAAGAGCGCCGAGGAGGAAACGGGAAAATGAGTTAAAATAACAAATATTTTATTAAACTAAAAGGCTTTGATATCTATAGGGTGCATTGGGACTCAGTGCCTTTGAGATCATTGGGGCCTCACCTGATCAGGATCTTTACTGATCTTCCAGAATGGCCTCCTCATGGGCGTCCTTAATGGATAGCGTCGCTCACATGACTGAATGGGTGGAAATGCTGCCCAACGTGACTCAGGAATAGGTGAGGATGATCCTGAAAAAGATTTAGCTCAGGTAGGTTTGATGGCCAATTTGGCATGGCCTGATTTGGAAGATGGGAATTTGAAATGATTTTTATCTCAAATCCCGACAAGGCCCCCCTCAAGATCCTGTCAGAGGGGGGGTACACGGCCAGAGGAAATGACCATGCACCCGATTTACAACAGTTTCTTAATTGATGTCAGCAATGGAGTACTCAGACTTCACCTTAATATGACTTTGTAGGGTCCAGACCAAAGTATGTCGAGCTTAATCCTGTCAGCCTCTAGGTTTATGATGATAAAAGAGAATGAGGTCACCTAGTTCTAAAATCTGGTTAAGGAGGGTCACCCAAGATTTGACCGGGAAGTCTCATTTCCAATGGTGGTGATAATGCCTTGAGTGGCTTGGGCAAGGTGCCAGACAATTTCATCATCTAGAGCCCTCATAGTTAAATCAAAGTTCTTGGGGGTGGAGGCTTTGAGCAGAGGCTGGATGCTACTGGGTAGCCGAGGTGCCCACCCATACAGGGCTTCAAATGAGGACATCTTGATGACACGGTGATAGCTTACCTGGTAGGCAAGCAAGGCGCTGGGCAGATAATGGTTCCAACGGGCAGGATCTGGGGTGGCTAGCTTCTGTAGGATGGAAACAAGAGTTCTGTTAGCACGTTCTACTACCCGTTAGTAGAAGGGTGGTAGGGGGCAGAGAAACTCTGGGTGGTGCCAAGTAGTGAAGTTATTTCCTGTACTACCTGTGAGGTGAAGTTCAACCCATTGTCTGAAAGCAAGGTCTGGGGGCACCCATGCTAGGTGAAAATGGAGCGAACAAGAAATAGTGTGAAAGCCTTAGTGGTGGCTGCAGGGACTGAGATCGCCTCAACCCACTTAGTAAGTGGTCTATGGCTAGGGTAATATACTTGTGATCATTTAGCCCAGTGGGAAGGGTCCCGCCACGTTGATACTAATGACATTGAAAGGTTTGGTTGAGGCAACAATTGAGTGCTGATATTGAGGTTGGCCCAGTCTTGGGATTGGCAGGTCATAAAAGCTTCCAGAACCTCTTGGATGGTTTCTACCATTCAGTCCCAGTAGCATCGTGACTTCAGCCACTCATGGGTCTTCTTAACCTCACCGTGTCCCACAGTAGAATGGCCTTCCAGAATGACGTCAGTTTGAGAGGAAGGTCGGATGTAAGGAAGCCACTTCTTGTTGACTCTCTTGTAGAGTAGCCCATCCTTGATTTGAGTGTCTTGAGTCATTCAGTGGAGTTTGGCCTGAACCTCAGGAGTTTCCAGTTCCAATCGTTTGGGCTGTCCTATCAGGTCATAGAGCCAATATTAATCTTGGGTCTGAACTGCAATTACTGGCATCCTGGAGAGGCCATCAGCATTCTGGTGTATTTCGCCTGCACGGTGGATGATGGTAAAGTCGTAGCTTTGCAGTCGTAGGACCCACCTGGCCAACTGACCATTGGGGTCTTTCATTTGTTGCAGCCCCCAGAGTGAAGAGTGGTTTGTAATAATAGTAAAGTGAGTACAGTACAGGTAGGGACGGAAATGTTTGATGGCTAATATTACGGCTAGACATTCCCTCTCATTGACACTGTAGTTCTACTCAGCCTTACTTAGTGTCTTACTAAAATAAGCCATGGGATGATCGACCTGGTCCTCATCATGCTGAGCCAGGATAGCTCCTATGGTGATGTCGCTTGTATCCATGAACAAAAAGAAAGGTTGGTCAAGGCGAGGATGAACTAAAACAGGTTTATTACATAAAGCCATACGTAAAGCATTGAAAGCTGTTCCTGCTCAGGTCGCCACTCAAACGGTATGTTCTTTTGTAGGAGGTAGAACAAAGGCTCAGTTAGGTCAGCAAACCGTGGGATGAACCGATGGTTTAGCCCACCTTGCCTAGAAAGACTTGAATATCTCATAGGCTTTGGGGGCGCGACATCTTTTCTATGGCGTCAACTTTGTTGGGTTTAGGTTGGATGCCACGATTTGAGACCTTGTGTACTAGAAACTCTAGCTCAGGCTGGAAAAAGGAACACTTTGAGAGCTAGAGCTTGATGGAGGCCTTTCTGAGATGCTCGAAGACTTCCTTGAGATGCTCAACATGTCCTTTAAAGGTTCGTGAAAAAAATGGTGATGTTGTCCAGGTAGACGAGGACACATGAGAGCTTCAAGTCCACAAGGATCCCATCGTTGGCATACTGGAACGTGGCCAGGGCGTTGCAGAGGCCTTGGGGCATCTGGGTGGGCTCAAACAGACCTCGTGGGGATTGGAGCACACTTGGCTCAGTCTTTGGGGGTGAGCTAGACCTGCCAATACCCGCTAGCGAGGTCCATGGCCAAGAAGTACTAAGAACCCACAAGAAGATGGAGAGAATCATCAATCTGGGGCAGAGGATAGCTGTCCTTCTTGGTGATGGAGTTGAGTTGTCGATAATCCATCACCACTGGTGCTTGCCATCCTTCTTTTGGACCAGCAGAAGAGGGAAGGACCAAGGACTATGAAAAGGGACCAAGAGCCCAGCGTCGAGCAGCTGTTTGAGTTCTACTGTGACCTGGGCCTCTTCAACCTTGCTTTTTCAGTAAGGCTGGGACCAAAAAAGGGGGCTTCCCTGGTTTCTACATGGTGGAGGACTCCGTTCATCCTTCCAAGATCATAGGTCAAAGTGGAGAATAGTTCTGAGTATACCTCCAGGAGCTCCTGAACTTTATGTCGCTGTTCATAAGAGAGGTCCTTTCTAATATTAGTTTCAACTAAATTAACTGAGGGTGGTGACTCCAAGCCAAAGTCCCTTAAGTTTCCAAATCATTGAACGTCAGCAACAGCCCCAATTGATAACAGGCAGACGTAAGTAGCGGGTTGGTTCAGACCTACAACTTTTGGTTTTTCAGTCAGGTTGGCTAGCAACACTGATATAGTTCCAGTATACGCTGGATCAAGGATCCTGGGGCAGTTCAGCACTACCTTGGGAGATGGGTTATATAGTCCCTGGACCTCCAGTAAATACCCTGAGGGAACGTTGACATGGACCCAGGTGTCAACGATGAATTGGGATTTCAGGGGTATAGTAGTCACCCAGGATAAGTAAATTGGCATCCCCTCTTATCTGTCAACAGCAGGAGGGGGTAGTTGGAAAAGAGAGCCCCAGATGTGATACTTAAGCTAATCAATTCGTCCTTTGGTCTCCAGTAGTCAGGCTCAAGCCTTGACCTCAGCCCTAGAGTCATGAGCAGTTTCAAAAACCAGAGGGACTCGATGTCATAGAAGATTGAGGAAATCACCATTGTAGTGGAGCACCGCTGAATAGTCTTGAAGGAACTGAGTCTCGAGGAGCAAGTCATAGCTAGGGTTGTCTAAAGTGATGGTGGGAGTATCTAAAGTGAGTTTTCTGAATTGAACCAGTAGAGAGGAATAGGCCCCTATGGATCGGGTGCACTGAGGGCCAGCTGTGCCATACTCCATGTAGTGCGGCATATTGGGAGCGACCTTGATGTGTTTCATCAGCTTGGAAGAGATGACGTTCATGGGGGAGCCATTGTCAGCTATGGCAAAAACTGGAATCTTGTGGACAAGGACGGCGACTCAGATGACCAAACATCTAAACTGGGGCGGTAACGTAAGGAACATGGGAGAATTATCAGAAGCAGGGTAAGAAGTATCAATGTCTTTATTGTCATCAGATAACGCAACTACTTCCTTGGAAATGATGGCTTCTGGTTTATGCGCAGGGGATACTTGAGGCTGTGCAGGGATGTTAGCATGGAGCGCCTCGTCCTTCATGCTGAAGGCCCTTTTCCCGCCTCATCAGCTAGACGTTTCCAGAAAGTCTTAGCGCTATGTCTAAAGCCATTGCAATAGGTGCACAGAGGACGTGGGTTCTTCTGATTTTCGACTACATGAACCCTAGGGCGGTTAGAGGGGCCAGTAGACGTGGCCTTAAAGTATAGGATCGTGGCAGGGATCTTGTTGAGGGCCACCTTAATCTCCCTGATACAGGTGAACCCATTCTTTTGCCCAATCATGTGCATTTGGGCCTCAGGATAGGACCCCAAGGCAGAGGTGACAGTGTTGATGGCGTCGTCCAGTGTGTTACAGTTCATCATGACCAAAGGTTGTGCCTGGGCGTAGAACCGGTTGGCAAACTCCATAGGGTTTTCTCCTTTGTTCAATCGAATGCTCATGAACGCTTTCTTCTGGTTGGCAGGGTTTGGCTACTGCCAAATTCTTGGATCAAGGCGGTGTGGACCTGTTCCCAGGTGTTACACTCCTTTGAATGGGGAGTCATAATTTCCTGGGTGGTGCTGTCTAGATAGGAGTGAATATGCTTCACCTTTTGGTGATCAGTGGCCTCCTCCATGGAACTCTTGTAGGCATACAGGAAGGAGGCGATACTTTTCTGTCCGGTGGTGAACCTTTCCTTGAAACAAGGTTTAAAGTTAGCTACAATGGGAGTGGAAAGGGTGTTAATGCCTGGGATAGGTGCCAGCTCTGAGATCTCCATTTCTGCATAATCTTGAGGAACCCACTGATCTAACTGCCTCCGCAAGCCCTCTAAGTCCTCTTGGATGTAGTCCTGATTCTGGCTGAGGGTGGAAGCAGAAGCTTTATTGGCAACCTGCTCCCTTAAGTATTGAATCTCAGTGTTCTGTAGATGGAGCTAGTTTTCAATGGTGGTCAACCGGGTTTTGAACCCATGACAAGTTTGTTCAAGCTGGGAGATATGAGTGTCAGTAAGCTTCGTGAAGGCGCTGAGGTTATCCATCTCATCTGACAATGCTTCAATGGAGACTCTGAGGTCGAGGGGATACTGTCTGATTGGAGCTTGCACCCCAATGCAACCTTTTTGGATTTGATCCCGTAAGGCAGCCAGGGTGGCCATTGTATCCCTTCGCCAGGGGTCTTCAGGTTTGCCCAAGGTTGAAGGGCCCAGGGGCCCTTGAGGCCAGTGTGGTCCCTCAGGTCTGGCTGGCCCTTGACGCCCCTCAGGGCCTTCAGGACCCCTAGGCCCTTCTGGCCCAGCACACGTGGGGGTAGTCATGAGAGGCCAGCTTTCAGTAATGCTGCTGTAGGGATCATACCAGTTCTTTGAATTGTTGTAAACGCTAGTTCCATGTCACTTCAAACAGCTGGGCATTTTGAAAAAATTGCTCCCCAATGTAGCCAGAGATTCCGCTATCCAGTACTACAATCTGATCGCGGACTTCATTAATCAATCAATGGTTACCAAGAATAGCTTTGCAATTGTCATGAATGAAGGAGGGGGTGGCGTCGTGAAGTTGATAATGTAGTTATGTAAATTCTGGGTGAGCCATAGTTGCCAGGAGACCTCCTGATGGTGTAATACGACTAACTGGAGGAGGTGATGGAAAGCAGGGTGGACAAAGTTATGAAGGTAGTGGTCAGGCCTCAGGGCAAGCTCCCCAGCTGGCAATATGGCAAAGGCGTAGAGGTCCCGCATTGTGGAAGGTACAGAGGAGGCGCAGGAGCAGCTGGAGTGGGCACCCTCAGAGTAAATGCCATTAATTAATTGTTGAACGACATCATTGATATGCTCATACTGGATTTGGCATTGGCTCCCATCTAGGGAGGGCAGTGAGAGTTGAAAAGTGGCGCGAAGTTCTAGCCTTTCTGGCTGCAAGGGCGTCATTGTGTACAGTGAGGTACTAACCCATCATTTAACGCTCCTCAATTGACCAGTCATTTGGTCGTCAGGGCTGCTTTTGGTTTCCATTTTGGTGATAGGCGTTTTCACTTAGGTCAGCTTGGAGCCCCTGTAGTGAGCACCACTTCTGTTGGCGCTACAGTTCTTCAGACTGGCACCAGGGCTCGCGGTGGCTCAAAGCTGGAAAAATTGGAAAGAGCGCCGAGGAGGAAATTGGAAAATGAGTTGAAATACTGAATATTTTATTAAACTAAAAGTCTTTGATATTTATAGGGTGTGTTGGGACTCGGTGCCTTTGGGATAGTTGGGGCCTCATCCAATCAGGATTTTTACTGATCTTCTGGAATGGCCTCCTTGTGGGCGTCCTTAATGGATAGCATCGCTCACCTGACTGAATGGGTAAAAATGCTTCCCCACGAGACTCAAGAATAGGTGAGGATGATCCTGAAATAGATTTAGCTTGGGTAGGTTTGATGAACGATTCAGCATGGCCTGATTTGGAAGATGGGAATTTGATATGATTTCTATCTCAAATCCTGACACAAGGCTCTTGGTGTTAGCTGGGGCATCAATCAATGAGCCATTCCAAGCGCGGGAGACCTACCAGGATACTAAAAAAATTATTTTAAAGCTTGGGAAGGTAATAAGTGTAGATTTGGAGGATGGTGAATGGATCATCAAAAGGAGCTGGGCGATTCTCCTTTGGGGAGGAGCTTGGGGACTGGAGATGGAACCTTGTTTTCGTAAGGCTTTTAAGAACTTTATTGCGGCGGTTCACTGGGGACCTCCTTAATGGTGATGGCTGTAGAGTGCTTAGGGTGGAAGCAGCTAATAATGTTGACAGTGCCTCCAAAGTGCTGGTAAGGAAGACATGGGATATTGTGGAAGCAACTGAATTGCCTTCTTGCTGGAAAAGCAATTCCTTCTCTGGCTGAATTAGAGGCTGGTTATGCCTGTTCAGAAAGTCATGGAGGGCAGGATTGGTGGGTGTTCACGAGAGGAAGAGAATGCTAGAGATACCCCTGGTGGGATTTTCTCTTTATCCTAAAATACTGGCTCAAGGTGGGAGCTGGTAGTGGTGTCTGCCTCTCAGATTTCACAACTTCCAGGTTCCAGAAGTTACAAGACAGAGAGATTTTCTCGATGTACTTGTCCAAGATCACTTTCAAAATGCGACCTGTCCTGATGGACCTGTGGGGGAGGAGGGTAAAGGATAACTGGTCTATACCGGCTCATGACTTTCTCTTCCAACTCCGCAGCAACATCTTGGTCACTAGGGCGACTCTGCATAAGTGGATTAAAAGTAAAAGAATGCTTTCTGAAAGCCTTTAAGGTGTGTGGAGGAGAGGAGATGGCAAAGCACATCTTCACAGATTGCCTAGCAGCGGATGCTGTGTGGAATTGTGCTCTCTATGTTATGAAGCATACCAATTAGGATGCAAGTTATCCTCTGGTCATCTCGCATGGACAGAGATCCTGACTGTCTATGGCCCGCCAAGTCTGCTTACAGACAAGGAGGATTTCAAGCTCTGGTGCACAATATGGGGGGAGGTGATGTATGGTATATGGCTGTCAGAAACCAGCGTTGCTTCCCTTCAGAAGAAATCCAGGAATAAGGACCCTGGCCATAGTTAAATAAAGGCTAGAAATATCATTAGAAAGCTATAGAAAATCACTTTTTTCTTAAATAAGTCCAATTTTGGGGTCTTTATAGTCTCATTTCTCACAGTAAGGAATGGAGGCATATCTCTAAACTGAATGGGTAGCCTTTGCTATCTGATATACCAAACTGTGAGAAATATGTCATTTTTAAAGTGGTGTGAGATACCCCACCCACAGTTGGACCCACATATGTGGTCTTTAGATTCACGCAGTCCCAGTGCGATGGGCGCAGTACCTCTGGTTTCATCCTAAAAAGTTGCCTGCTTTTGGGAGCCCTAACGGGCACACAAAAAACTCAAAGATATATGCTCCCATCAACACATGAACCTCAGTTGTGAACTGCTCCGCAAGCTCCACCAAAAATCATTGTTCTGAAACTGTATTGTCAAAAGCTCTACCTTGTGCCGCGCCAGGTATGCCTTACCCTCAAACAGACGGATCACGATCTCACTTACATCATGATATGCTACAGTACTAATATTAAGATAACATGTGCCTGGTCAGCTCTCAACATACAGAGAAGATAACAACAGTTAACTTCCCACCAATTGGAAGACCCTTTTACTACAAATTTGAACCACTTAAAAATATGGGTATGTTTAATTTCAGTTAGACGGGGCAGCTTGTCAATACAGACCACTCCCTCTCTAGTGAAACTATCCAGTTTACTTTCTGAACAGTTTAGCCGCTCTGTCATTTTGCTCAAGTAGTCAGCAAGTTGGCTGGCTTAGCAAACCACAAGTGCAGCTGGTGAAAAGCCTTGTCAAATTGATTTTTTATACTCTTATTTTCTCAGAAAAGAATTTTTGAGCCTAGAGTAGTGTATTCAAGGCAAGTTTTAGCTTTGCATGTTGAAATAACTCAATAGAATGAGGTAGTACCATGTCAAAGGGAACCAGTTTGCACCAATGCTTATCAAATATAGAATTTTTAAAGTTTTTCAATTTACCCCTGTAGTGAGCACCACTGTTAACTTTTGGCGGTTCTAATTGATTACGCTAAGCTAGTTTCACAGGTTACAACCCAATGAGCAACGGATGAGCAATATGATGATCGCTAACCTCAATAAATAAGAATAATAACGAAATTAAATAAGGAGCTATTGCCCCAACAATACAACTATTAATTAATATTTTAACATAAATGCTACTTCCGTTAACCCAACCCAAACTCTTACTCTTCATAAACTCCCTCTTCTTGTTCACGCATAACATTTAATCCTCAGTATTCCTTGTCAGTATTAACCCTTCTACTTGTTAAATATCTATATAGCTAAAGTTGTAGGGGTTTTGTTCTATCACCAAGGCTTTGGTGGAATTCCTTTGATTTACTGAACTGTTAATAATTTATTCAGTTCACTAAACTTGTAAATTTATTCCAATGGAATTGTGACCAATTATCCACTCATATTAATTTCTTGACATGGGATTAGGTCTGGCTTAACTTTTGCATACCCAGCAGGACACTAATACATTTGGATTAAAACAAGCATTATTTCCCAGTAACATTAAGTATTAAGCCACTTGTAGGTTATCCACTTTCCTTATGGCCAGCTTGTTAAAATTAGAAATAAGATTTCAGCTTGAGCTGAAGGTCATATATAGGGCACCCACTTTTTGGACACAGGTTTGTACAATTGTCCGTTTTTAACTTGTATATTCGCCAATTTTTTCGCTAATTTATTATAAAGGATCAGATTTATCCTTCCATATATGCAATTGTGTTAGGAGTTTATAGAGTCAAACCTCTTCAGGGCCAGATAAAGTTATTATGGGAAGCTGAGATAGGCAATCCGCATTTTGGTATAAGGGCCCTGGTCAATGAATGATGGAAAATTCGTACTTCTATTGTTTTAACGCCCATTAGGCTAAACTCCTGTTGGGGTCCTTCATCTGCTGTAGCCATTTTAAGGAAGCATGGTTGGTAATTGTGGTGAATGTTTCCCATATCAATAAGGACAGATATTCTTAACAGACTGTATTACTGACAAACATTATGTTCCTTAGTGCTATAATTGCGTTCATCTCTGATTAGGGCTTTGTATAGTAGGTGATAGTTTGGTCAACTAAGTTTTTGTCATGCAGCAATAGTATGACTCCAATGGCTATATTGCTAGAATTGGCAAATAGTAGAAAAGTTTATCAAAATTTGGATAAATAAGTACTGGAGAGTGAGAGAGAGATGCGTAGCAGGTCAAAGGCCTGCTGTTGTTCTTCTTAATACTGGAAGGGTATCCTTTTCTTCAATAGATACACTAGAGGCTCGAAGTGTCTGCAAAGTGGGGAATAAAGTGGTGATAATATCCTACCATCCCTAAGAAAACTTATGAGTCACGTAGGGATTAGGAGGGACATTTTAGCAATATCCAGGTCCTTGTCGTCCATTAGTGTTATTCCATACTACTTGCCTTATGGCCCAAAAAATCCATTTCACACTGAAAGAAGAAGCATTTGATGGCGTTAATTTTAATGAAGATTTCCGTAACTTCTGAAAGACTTGCCTGAGGTGATCTAGGTGTATAGTAAAGCTCTTAAAAACTGGTAATATCAGTGAGAAAAACTTGAACACAGGAGCGTATTAAAACACCTAAGAGTCTGCCCATGGCACGTTGGAAGGTAGCAGGGGCGTTACATAAACCCTGTGTCATTCAATAGGCTTGAATAGTCTTCACTTGAGATAAGAGCATTTTCAGTATCTTCCAATGACAACTTGACTTGCCAGTACCCGCTGGTAAGATCCATAGCTAAGAAATAGTGGGACCCCAACACCAAGCGTAAGGAATCATCTATACTTGGCAATGGATAGCTGCTTTTTTCATGTGGTAAAATTAAGGCAGCAATAATCCATGACAATATATGGCCACCATCCTTATTCTGAATTAATAAGAGGGAGGAAGCCCATGAGCTTTTAAAAGGCACAAGTAACCCAGCCTCCAACTTTTACTGTAACTCTAAGGTCACTTGAGCTTTCTTTACTTTTAATTTTTGATATGGTCGATTTGAATGGTGGGTGATCCTCAGTATCGATTTGGTAAATTACCTTAGACATTTTCCCATAATCACTTGGTCCCAAGAAAAAATATTGTCATACTCTTCAAGGAGGTCTTTTACATTCTGGCATTCATGATGGGTAAGATTATCCCCAATCCTGCTTTTGATCAGAGCTATGGTGTGTAGGAGATCAAATCCTAAATTTTGTAATGATCCAAAACAACACCCATTGGCAATATTCTCAATCGGGACATAGTTTTCATAAGCAATAGGTGATGCCAAGGGACTTGGAGGGTATAATTGGTTAAATTCCCTAATATAATAAATATAATTTTCCCACAGGTAGGATCCAAAATCCCCGGGCAGGTCAACAATTCCTTGATGGAAGGGTTTTGGTGCCCACTTAGCTCTAAAATTAGTTTAATATGGGTGAGAAACTGGAACCCAAAGGAAAAATAGTTTGTGAGCCATAGTATATTGTGATAGGATGAGGGCTATAATAGATCCCATCTTTGGCATCCACAGCCTCCAGGGGCAACTTAGGTTTTCCATCCAAGATTTTGTACTCAACTTTGCAAATTGGAGGATGGAGGTACAAGAAGGTATGTTCATTTTTTGGGCTCCTTTGATTTTATGGGGAGTTCAAATATTAACTGAATCTGATACCCTAGTAGGGATATGTACTTTTCCTTATGGTTGATAATGAAATTGAATTCACGCATCAATTAAACCCCAATAAGCAACTCAATAGTATCGTTTTCTAACACAATGGTGGGGGCAGTAATTAAAAACTTACCAAAATAAAGGTTAAGGCAGAATAAACTCCTATACCTTAGTTAATTGATAACCGGCCATCCCATATTTAGCTTTATGGATTAAATTTGGAGCCATTTTTATCTTTTGGATAAGTCAGGAGGAAATAAAGTTAACCGTGGAACTAGTGTCAATTATCGCCAGGACTTTAACCTTATGTATGACTACCTATTCTATTTAAAAATTAAAGAGCTAAACAGAGAATTTACAGCTAGTAGACTGTCATCAGGGATTTTCAGCGAAGCAAGAAATGGATTCTTTCAAGGCCAATCTTGGAGTTGTTCAATGAATTTATAATTTTATCTGCAAGTGCTTGGCTTTCCATAGAATAGATGACCACAAAAATCTGTTTAAGTAACTGACCAAGATAAAATTTAAAAACCTGGAGACTTGTATTACCTTGAATAGATGAGGTACTTCAACTTCTTTAGGTGCAGCTAAATATAACTGCTGAAGTGCTTGGAATAGAGCTAAGCTAGAACAAGGGTCTTGAGGCACTTGATTTCAGTTGGCAAAGGGAGCCTCTTGCCTTTTACTGACTGATCTTTTGTTGACTTACGTTGAAGTGCGTGACAAAGGTCCTTAGTGTGGTTGGTTCTCTTGCAATGGGTGCAGTATAATTCAGGTGTAGGCGAATTGGGGGGGCGTAACGTCTACCCTTGGGGCTCAGGCTTATTGTTGCTAAAGCAAGGTGGACCGTCAGGTTTAAGTAGTTCAATTGGAACTTCTAAAATAGATTCTTTGTTATGGAGGAGGGACGTTAAGTTGTATTTAACCGCTTTAAGATAAAGTAGTATATCAGGTATATTTAAAAATGCTGTAAATGAGGCAGTGATTGCATCTTCTAACAAAAGACGATTCTCTGCAACCAACGTTTAAGCATAAGGTAAAAATGATGGGCGAACATATTGATAGTCTCTCACTGATTAAGGTTTATTCAAAAAAGGTCTGTTTTTTGTTGGATAGAGTTAGGTCGCTCCCAAATAACCAGAGAAAGGCAGTCTTGTCACCAGTCCAAGTACAGCTTTGATCGAAATGGAGGACTATTATGTCCTGAGCCATGCAACTAAGAAAATTCGTCAGGTGTTTGAGCTGTTGGTGATTGTTTTCTTCCTCCATAGAGTTTTCATAGCAATATAAGAAAAAGAAGATGCTTCTCTTTCTGGGGACATACTTTTCTTTGAACAAGTATTAAATGTACCATTCGTGGTTATAGCCAAACAACATTAACTGAATCTGAGCTGAGCTTTCACCTAATTATTTGCGAAATCTCAGGAACACTCTTAATGATGAAGTGAATTAATTGACTACATAGATCGTTAATATCTTCAATTACTAAATCTAGATATTAATGAGTGGCACTGAGAGCTGATCTCATAGTGACAAGCTGGTTTAACTGCCACATTTTTTGATGCAGTAGTGGCATCTCAGAGTTCAAGTAGATGTTGCTCAGTGGCGAGCACTCTTTACTCCAACTCACATAACATGGCAGGTAAAGCTGCCAAGTACCCAAGAAGTTCATGATGAGCGGTTAGGAAAACTTAAAGGGATAGGAAAGTCCATCCAAAGTGAGTTGGGCTCCTTGGGCGAAGCATCCCAATTGGACATCAAGGTTTTTAATTGCTGTATTAACGCCTGGAGGCGTTCATCAGGGATATTTAGGTAAACTCTAGGTCCAGGGAGTCCTCTTGTCCCAGGAAATCCCCAACCACCATCCTGTCCGTCATGACCAGGAGGTCCCCGTTCACCACACGCTTATCATAACTAGGGTTCTGTACTCACCAGGCACTCCTTGTGGCCCTGAATAACGGATGATAATCTGGTCATCTCGTAATTCATATATAATTTCCTCCAGTGACTTGAGGCTTTTGTCCAAGAGATAATAATTTATTGACATCATCTTGAAACTAAAGGGTACAATCTAGAACCTGATTATGATTTTGATCTCTAGTTGACTAAAATTTAGTGAGTTCAGTTTAGATGAAACTCATATTATTGATCCAGACGGGGTAACACATCTTGTATCTCGTTAATGAGCTGCCAAAATTTAAAATACAGCATTGCGGTTTTAACTGCCAAACTGGGAGGCATATTGGTAGAATTGGAGGATCTGCAAATGTATTGTCTCCAATAAATGCAAGTAGCGGAGCAATCCTGATGATAGAACACAGCTTCTTAGAGTAGATAGTATAAGAAGGATGTACAAATTGACGCAGATAGCATTTACTACGTCCATCTTTCTAATCTACATTGAGCAAAGAACTTTGAGCCTATATAATCATAGGGGCTAGCACTTCAAGAGCTTGTCTTCTATTAGCTCGACCTCCAGGGACAAAGGCCTTAGATTTTAGGAGCTGGAGGGCTTCAGTGAAGTCTTAAAAGTGTAAGTAATATTGCTCTGAAGACGGAGCGTGGAGGATCACCTCTAACAATGGGGGATTAGAATGTTGTAGGTTGCCGCTATATCTCCTATGTGCATATTAAATGCACAGTTACTAAGATAGCAGCTTCAAGATTTGAGGCGGTTTCTGAAGCCATAATGTTATTGTCTATTGTTTATTTATTTTATTTTTTCATAAACCCGGCTTTGTACCTTTCTTTGAGCATCAGTTTTGTCAGGACCACGGTTATTGATACCACATATCCCTTCTTTTGAGGCCAGGGGATCTGAAGCTCCTGTGTATTGGATTAAAATTTTTACTTTTCTTGGTCCAGAAGTCTTTACTCCTAAATTCTTGCCTGGAGTTAAAACCTAAATATATGTTTTCCCTAAGTTAATAGAGGTAGGCCAGTTTGACTTAAAAATGGCAAAGAAAAGACTAATATTTACATGCTTAAAATACAGAATATAAGGGAGATCAGGAGGTCTTTCAGTAAAATTCCAAGCAGTCCAAGCTAAGATCTATATTTGTCACAAATTGGGGATTCTGCAGCAGGCTAGTCATCTCGGTCAAACAGGATTTACTTGCTGCATGGATTGTTTTGACCCTGAGGTTAGAAAGCTCTTAGGGGACAATAGTCAACCGCATAAGTCAGGGTTGATCCACAACATTGAAAGCCCTATCATTTTTTCAGGGTTTATCCCCAATAAATGTTTGGGCTATAAACTTAAATCATGATTGATTCCCTTAAGCCAACACATATGAATAACCAATTCTTTAGAAATCCCAACAGCTTGGTCAGGGTCAGTTCTGTCAGAGAATTTATTTTTGGCAAGTAGAGCCAGTCCCCCAAGTTTGCATCCATTCAACAAATGGAAAAGGAGGTTTCATGAGGATGTGATGCTAACTAATATGGTAGGCCATGAGGGCAATGGTAAGTAGAGATCCTAGTGAAGAGATTAATTGGCCATTTTGTGGAGTATAGAGACCATAGTACCATTAACTACTCAACCGCATCATTTGTGCATGGGTATAGGGGTCAATAGGAGTAGTTGAACTCTCATGGAGGTGGCAAGGAGCTTTACCATTCTAGTGGTAAAATTTTTATTGTCATATAGTAGGACATGGGGGAAACCATGCCGTGTAAAGATATAAAGATGTAAGAAGGTAGCAGTGGCTTTAGCGGTCTGAGTGGAGAGTGCAACAGCTTCTACCCCTTTGGCAAAATAATCAAATTTAACCAGGATATAACGGTTGCTACTGGTAGTCTGGGGCAGTGGAACAACCACGTCTAAGCTTATAGTGTGGAAGGGTTGTTGGGGAGTAGTTGGCTGATACTGATACCAGGTCTTGTAGCTGGATTGCTTTTTACAGGTCATAAAGTCATCCAGGACTTCAGCTATGGTATCCATGATGCTTTCCTAGTAGTATTACTCTTTTACCCTTTCATAAGTTTTGTAGACTCCAACATGTCCCATGATAGTGTGAGACTTTAGGATTACAGGTACTCGCTATGATGGCTGGAGGTAGGGCAACCAGGTTACCCTTTTATCTTGTATAAATTCCCATTATAATCTAGGCGTTGCGGGAATGCTGAGCTAACATCTTTTGTACTGGTCGTCTTCATAAGCCCACAAGTTAGGAGTTATTATGAGGTATGTTAACTCTCAGCTTCAGTATTGTCAAAATTAAAAACAGGCAGCCGCGTCGACCCATCAACTTTCATATGTAAATAACAGCTAATGCTCAGCAGTCATATTGCTTTGCTGGAGCTTCAGAGCCCAGCAAGCCAGGTGTCCAGTAGGGTACTTTATATTCTGCAACCACTTTATGAGTCAGGGTTAGTGATCACTTTGAATGAAGTCCATACAAATGAAGGCGTTAGTATCTGACAGCAAGCAAGCCAATGAGGCATTAATTCTCAGTTATGCTGTAGTTACGTTCAGACTATATATTTTTAGAATTTAGGCAATATAGGTAATATACGCCGAGAGGATAGCACAGGGCGGTATCCCACTGAGAAATGGATGGACAATAAGATTTTACGTCCTCAAGACAACCTAATAGAGGTAAGAAATATGTAGCAATAGATTTGGTGACACCACTTTAATTTATTATATTTTATTGCGGTTTCTTTTTGTTCTGCTCATATCTTCCTATTTACAATCCTCTTAATTTAATCTTCTCATCTCGCTTATATATCAGCGACTTTGGTCAATACTGACCCTTTTGCTTAGACTATTAAGTTCTACTATATTCTCATTGGTTCTGGCAGAGTCTACTGTTCCTAAATTCACTATTGCCTTAGTTCAAGGCAATATACTAGTTTTTGTCATACGCCAACATTGCCTTAATGCCTGATTTAGAGAGATCTAATAAATATTTGTCCAAAGCTCAGTACCTCCCTATCGCCTTATTTCAAGGCAATCTCACAAGTATTATCATACTACTCAGTTTGGCCAATCTCCCAATCTGTCGCAACCATTTAGGGCTTATCTTTTGTCATATCAGAATATTGACGTTACCTCCCTTGATGGACAATAAGTATCCTAATGCCTATACGCCCAAAGGAACTTTATGTGAACTTGGTTGATGATATAACCGCTCATGTGGTCCAGATAGATAGGTATTCAGCACACGTTTTCTTAATTATTCTAAATGAACCAATCCAAATGATGGCCAATTTGTGCTTATGACTGAAACTGTGCTGATCATGGAATATAAATATATCCCCATCTTTGGCTGAGCTACCCTGCTATGCTTTACTTATTTGGTAGCCTAATTCTTTATCTTCTTATCTAATCTGAAAGAGTACGCCTCAGTCCTCAGCTTTATCAGCGTTTTCATTAGGTTGGTCAAGTAACGTTAAGGGTACATTCTGCCTGTATCTTCTACAAAGTAATTAATAAGTGCATATAGAGCTGGGTGCCGTCCATATAGTAACTGAAAAGGATTTTTCCCCATTGTTAAGTGATAGCTGATGTTGTAGGTAAAGATGGCGGTGGAAAAGGGATACTACAATCAGAGGGTACATCTATTACCAGCTTCCAGAGTATGTCACTAGTGTCCCATTATGCCGTCTGACCATACCATTGGATTCTGGATAATAGGGGCTCATTAGAACACATCAATGACCATTAGTTCAATGATCTTAAGTAAAATGTGAGAGGTGAAGTTGGTCGAATTGTCAGTAAGGATGAACTGCGGACAGTGTGTCACTGAATGTGTTTTTCAACACAAACTTAACCACTGTGACTGCCCCCAATAATGTGTTGACTGCGCAGCAATCCGCCTGGTCAATTGGTCAATCACATTGGAATATACTTTGATTAGTTTTCTCCATTTAGCAAAGTCCCACAACATTGATAGAAAGTGTATGCCAAGCAAAATGCGGTTTCACTAACTGGTATATAGTCTTGTGGCGGAACGGCTATTCCACTTGACACTGTTGGCAACAGGAAATAGTTCCGAGCACATCAAACTACATGCTTTCCTGGTAGTACCAAGGTCACAAAAATTTTAGGGTCTTGCATATACCACCATGTCTAACTTCTTGGTGCACACTCATAATATTATTTGGTTGGGCGGAAGATCTTGGAAATCTACAGTAGTGCCAACTATCTGACTGTTAGTTCGCCATTCTTCTAGAACGTATTGTCCCTTATTCCATCCAATACCTTGATGACTTAGGGCAGTTCATCATTGTATTTCTAACTGAGCATTTTATCATAATTTATGTCACTCAAATCTTTCATAACTGAAAGCGTTGGATAACTACATAAGAAATCTGCAATTTGGTATTTGGCTTTTAGATGGTGAAATTTTTCAAAAACATAAGCCTGCACTTTGAGAGCCCATCAGGTTACACGTCCTTCAGGCTATCTGAATTCTGCAACCAGCATAACGAAGCATGGTCTTTTACAATTTTAACCCTTGCCACATGCATTTATATCCTGATTTGCTTTTATGCAAAGATCACCGCTAAGCACTCCCACTCAGTCAAGGTGTAATTTTGTTTGTGGAAGTTCAAAGCCATGACTGCATCATGCAACTGGAGACTCCTCCCCCTCATCGTCTTGTTGGGATAAAACTGCCCCAACGGCTTAAAAAGACGCATCCATCTGGAAAATAAACACTTTATTCAAAATTTGGTTTAATGTAGCACCAGCACGCTGATTAATGCAATCTGAATTGTACCAAAAGAGCTTTGGCGAAGTTCTGTCCATTCAATTTGGCATTATTTTTTAGTAAATCAAACAGCGGTCCTTTAATGCATCTGAAGTTAGGGATAACGAGTCAGTAATGACTGATCATACCCAAAAAATTTGTACATCACGTTTTCTGTTCGATTGGGTCATTTTCTGAATAGCTTCCACCTTGGCCAGTGTGATTTAAGCCCCTTTGCAATTACTAAAAATCCTAGGTACTCCAGTTGATCTTTGAAGAAGTGGCATTTATGGGGCTTAATCTTGATGTTGGCCTCAGCAAGCCGTTGGAAGACTTCACCCTGATGGGTATGATTCTCAGAGAATGTGTGCAAAATAACAATGATATCATTAAAGTATATGAGGATACATGAAAGCATCAGGTCACCAAGAATGATGTCCATGAAACGTTGAAACGTAGCTAGGGCGTTACACAGCCCTTAAGCATATGGGTCAGTTGAAAAAGCTCCTTGGACGTGATAATGTCGCATTTCTCCTGTTCCATTACAAGCAAATCTATCTGACAGTAATCTGATACCAAATCCATTACCAAGAAGTAATGAGATCTCTTAACTGATTTAAGGCATCTTTAATCTGCAGCAAGGAATACAAGTCCTTCTTGGTGATGCTGTTGAACTTCCAGTAGTATATTACTACCTGGTTAGTGCCATCCTTCTTTTTTACAATAAGAATGGGTAAAGACCATGGACTCTTTGATATGTCTGATCATCCCTTGCTCCAGTAGCTTTATGATCTTTCAGTTACTACTTCCTCAGCAAGATAGACCTGCGGATTGGCCAAGATCTGATGGTAGGATGATCCCCAGTGTCCAACCGATGAACCACCCCCATGACCACCCTAGATCATGGTCATTGACGGCGAAAATCCCTTATTATTTATGAGATAGAGCTATTGTTTGATTCTTCTGCGCTTCAGATGACACCACTAATTCATTTCACGGTACCACACTCATTACTCTGAGCTGTAAATTATTCAGTAAACCAAATTTTATCCAGTGAAACAAACTCATAAACCTGAAAACCCTTTTCAAGAGGGATCAAGTGTAAATATGCCACTATTTGGTGTCAACAAATATGCAGTGGTTCTTTTTGTAGTTTCGCTAGTAAGACCTGGATCTCTTGGTGTCCCAGCAGAATAATGCCTGGATAATATGGGGCTCAAGCTGGAATTGCTGATAATGACCAACAACCTCCCTTAAATACCAATTGGTATAGTAACACCTATAAATCAGTGTTTATTATGACTTGGTAACCAGAGGGGATGGGTATGGACCCAGCAGATCGAAGAGGCAACCCTTGATACATATATATCTGACGGGGGAGGGACCAGGCTTTTTCTCTTAGATTGATGGTAGCGTACTGGTATTACAAAATCACTATAGGTGAGGTTGACATGTCCCATATGCACCAGAACCATTGGTAATTCGATGGAGGTAAAATAATTTGGGATCCGCTGCCCCAAAGTTTCAAAGGTCTCCTGTCATATAAATGACAGCAACAAAGTGTCGCATAAATGCTGTTCAAACTAGAAGGTCGTAACAGCTGTTTGGTAGCACTTATGCCTGAGCTACTTTGAAAATTGACCCAAATTGCAAGGGCAACGCACTGTATGCTCCCTTTGAGAATGTACTTTCAGCTCAAGCGGTCTCATACACTATTCAATTATCTAAGTTAGCATTATTGTCAACTTTTCCACCAATATAGTGGAAACAATGTTTACCAGGGCTTCCATACCTATTATAACATGGACTCAGGTTTTGGCTCCAACAATCTCACAGTATGTACATTCAAAATAGGAAGAATTTTGCTTGTTTATATGCGGGGGTCTTTTTTCCCACTGAAACTCATAATCCCCTTAATGACTTTGGGTATCCCTGGATGATATCATCTACTATATGGGCGACGTTTACTCCTTTCAGGCAAGGTTCATATGATTATGAGTCCGTCTTGTCAGGGGGTTTTGGCTGTCATTTGATAAGCGTATGACTTTGGTTTCTCCAGAGTTCCTTCTTCCACTGCGACTTTAGCTGCACCTGTGTTAGTTCAATTACTCCTCCGACCAGCTGCTGGTATAAAAACTTGTTATCATATTAAGGAGCTTCTGTTAAACATACTATTATGGGTTCAGGTGTGATGTTTGGGGATGGGATAGTGGAGGTAGAGAGTCTCATCTCTACTCCGCTCCATATTTTCCCTGGTAGTACTACCTGTTGTACATAGTGAATCAACGGTTGGGGCAACTTTGGGAAAGGTGGACAGGGTGACCACAACAAAGTAATTTACCTCATAGAGTCTGCGTCTTTGGTTATCATAAGATGGGCCAAGTTAATAGTTGGACGTTTGGCAATCAGCGCAACCAAGGCTAGGTCAAAAGGTTGATTGCTGATAATTGTGTAATTAGGTCTAAGTTGGAAGCTAAACTTCTGGGGATGACTCAGCTGGGGACGAGGCGCGTAATTAGAATAATGCTGAGGGTTAATAGGTGTAATTAGAATAGGAAGAAAGAATTCTTCCAGATAAGAAGGTCCAGTGACGGCGGCGGTATGTTTCAACTCTCTATTGGGTGGAGGAATGGTACCAAATAAATGGCACAGAAACTGAATAATTTTGAGCTAAAAGTACGTTGTCCTCCAAAATTGGAGAATGATGTTGTAAAACTCCTAGTATGGATTTACTGCGGAGGCAAAGGCAATGAACACCTCAGATTTAGATAAAGTTCCCGCCTCAATTAACACATGGGCTTACGCCATAAATTGGTCAGCAAATTCAGTTAGGCCTCATTACGTTGGAGCCCAATGGTCAATAACTCAGCCTTCCTATGTGACATCTTCATGGTACCTCTGAACAACCGCAGCACATTATCTTTCACTTCTTGGTATGTAATAGATTTTCTTGGAAGGTAGCAGTTGACTAGGTTGTCACTCCCAACATCCAAGGCAGATATTAACAATTCTGCTTTATGCAAGCTGGCGCTCCTTCTGCTAAAGACTCAAATCGCGTAAAAAGCCATGGATATTCCCATCATGATCAAATGGAGGCAGCTTATTGATGCAAATCTCCTCCTCCTACTCATAACTGGGACACTTTGGAGCATACTGAGGAATGGCTGAGACGCTTAAGCAGTATCTTGGTGAGGAGCTGGCTAAAAGGGGCAGCGACACAGGCTGGTTGGCTGCTCCAGGTGTATTGTAGATCTCTTTGGTGGGTGGGACTGCCATCACATGGGGTTTTTTGAGGTAATAAATAATCATCCCCAGAGCTGCCTCCATAGTTAAGCAGCTCATGCTGCCTGCGTGTTCAGTGAAAAGCTCCTTAGATGGATATCCCATCTCATATTTGCCATAAAATGATCCTTCCTGAGCGACCACTTACCCTTCCACTTTCCAATGGGGATGAGGTGGGAAAAAGTAGTGTTTAACTTCTGCTCCGTGCAGTGTAGTCGCTCAGTAGCGTCATCTAGGTGTTTGTCAAGTTTCTTTTACTGTTGTTCAAATATCCGCAACTGACTAACCACATTCTCAGGTTAATTTTTTACATCTTCACGCTCCTGAAGGAGCTCCTCTTATTGTTTGAGCACAGCGTTCTAACAAGAAATTGATTTTGCGCAGTTTTTGCAAGTGCAAAGGATTGGGACAATTCACCTTTGGTGCAGTCCTGATATGCAACAGCCAGTAACTGAAGTATTTTTGCAGTTGTTCAATTGGCCCCCTGTAAAGAGTACAACTGTTATAATTTTGGCAATATAGGTAAGCTGCGCTGAAAGGATAGAAGAGGGTGAAAGCCCACTGAGAAATGGATGGACAATATGAATAATGTTTTACTCAAGTCTAACCTAATAGAATTAAGAAATACAAAGCAATCGCTCTGGTGACACTAATATGATTTATTATATAATATATTGCGGATTCCTTCCTCTCTGCTCATTTCTTCCTACTTACAATCCTCTTATTTCAATCATCTCATCTCACTTATATATCAGCAACTTTGGTCGATACCAACCCTTTTGCTAATATATTTAGTTCTGCCATATTTACATTAATTACAGAAGAGTCTACTATTTTTATACTCACTATCACCTTAGTTTAGGGCAATTTACTAAGTATTCGTGTACATTGACTTTGCATTAATACCTTATTTGGAGGCGATCCAATAAATATTTGTCCAAAGCTTGGTATCGCCATATCACCAATATTATCATACTACTCAGTTGAGCAAATCTTACCTAATATGCCGTAGCTATTAAGGTTTATCGTCCAGTTATATTAGAACTCTAACTGAGATCATCTTGCATAGTTAGAACACATGATGATTGACTCCATACCCATTCGATTGAGCCAAGGTGTTTCCAGCAGCATAATAGGAGTCTTCTGTGAACCACGTGAAAGGCTTGCTATACTGAGGATGGCGGAGGAAATCCCTTTGTTGCAATAACTCCTTCAGGGTAACAAACATAGCTTTTTTAACAATACCACAATGGAAAGGGGTGTTTTAGACAAGAGGCAGACGAGGTGCTCGCTGAGCTGGGTAATTTTGGGATAATCTAATGGTAATACCCCATCATTCCCAAAAACCTGGATATATCAAAGGATATGGGTGCAGGCATTATGGATATCGTTAATCTTATCTTGGAGAGATTAAATCCCATTTTGTGATATAAGCATGCCTCAGGAAATTTAATATCTTCTGGAGAAAGTTCATTTGGAGGACTTTAGTTTGATGTTATATGCCTAAAAGCATTAATCATTTCCCTTGGATGCATGAGGTGCTCATTAAAAGTCTTGGAGTAGATGGTGTTGTCATTGAGATAGACACTCATACAGCTCTGCTTAAGATCCTGGAAAATTTGATTCATCGCCCGCTGGAAAGTTGCAGGCACACTGCACCAAAAGGGGAAGCTGAGTGGGTTAAAACAGACTCTCGCTGCAGATAAGGACACACATCTCCTGATCTTGTGGAGAAAGGTCCATCTTCCAGTACCCGCTAGATAGATTCATAGCGGAAAATAATCTAGACCCAGAAAGTTTAAACCAATGCGTCATCAATGTGGGGAATAGGGTAGCTATCCTTTTTTATGATATTTTGCGGTAGTCCATTGCTTCCCAATGACTACATTTTTTTCTCAATAGGAAAGGGGAAGACCAAGGACTTTGGGAAGGCACTAGAAACCCAGCGTCCAGCAGCTGTTTGAGCTCCGTCCACATCTATAGCTCCTCAACTTTTGATTTTTGGTGTGGTTTGGAGAATATGGGGCAAGCCACCCTGACATCAATTGTATAAGTCCAGCTTTTATATGTCTATAATTAGTGTTTGATCTAGAGAAACAGTCGCTGTAGGCCTCAAGTAGGTAGTGGACCTTATCAAGCTCAGCTGGGGTTAGTTCATCGGAGGTATGAATGGTAGGTAGAGTACATAATGTCTGGTTGGCGGGTAAGCCATATCCGCCATAGACCCAATACACAGAACTTGCTTTATTTCCTTAAAGGGAATCAGCAGGCCTCTTCCAATCTCCTGATGCTTTTTTGGCTAAGTCCTTCTTAATAAGATTTACCAGCAGGAGGTTGATAGGTCGTTGATAAGCTGGGTCTAGTACGCCTGGAAATACTCTGGACTAAAAGACTTACTTTGTCAATGCTGATTAGGGGCTTAGGCACTTTTGTGGGATTTGCAAGGTAATCTTGGTGTCAATCACCCTTTGTTTACAAGCCTTAGTAAAAAAATCTTTAGAAGCATAGATAAGGTTTCTTCTAGAGCAACTACAGATTTATGCAACATTCTTGTATTTCGTCCTACTCTGGTGTAGTGCTGGGATAAGGCAGAGGAGAAATAATCCACTGTGAAGGCGTATTCCTTTTTGTTAAGCTCATTGTTGGTAAGAACTAGAGGTGCCTTGTAGTTAAGCATAGAGAGATATACCTGCTTCAAGTTAGTGATCCCTAGTACATGAGCATAAACTGTGTACCAATGAGTAGATCACTGGTACTGTTAGCCAAGGCCACCTCAGGGGCTGACAAGATGAGCTTCCCAAAACAGATGCGTAAAGAAGAGTATGCCATAATAGCGCACGTGTTGGAGTAACCAGCAGTACCAAACTCTTGGGTGTATCTGAATCAGGGGCTAGTTTATTCTTTTTCATGAGACTGTATGATACAACGTTAACGGGGGTCAAGTGTCAAAGATAGCTGTAGCATGTAGTCAATTAATGACAACCTCCAGTTCTGTTAATTTTCTGACCAAGTTGGGGGAAATGTACAGGGACTCCTTTAGCTGGAAAGTAAAATTTAATCCTTTGGGTTGTTCCACTCCTTTGTCAAGCGGTTTCTCCAAAATGCCTCAAATTTCACATCCTGCAAAGGCGCTATAAAATCCTCCAAAACCACTTAATCCAGCCGTTGAGAGAATTCCTTCTCCTGAAAAAGATATTGTTGAAATAAAGGATCAAAAGCACCAGCAAACATATAAACAGCCTGAATTTCAACAAGCGGTGCTCACTACAAGGGATTGTACACCACAAATAAGATTAAAAATGGAGGTTGATGGAGAAAAGGACCCTCATAACCACAACGCTCTATCTCAACCAAAGGTTAACTGCTTTATAGCAACATCTAGCCAGTGCTTTGTCTCACCTTAAAAGACTTACGCATCACTCTTCTCAAGGCCTTCATGGGGCCTCCCCTATCATTCATAAACCCCTCTATGAGACAAGTTTACACCTGGTAAGGGCAGTAAAACCTCCTTCCTGTTTGTTTATGAATCAGTGATGGAAGGAGAAACTGACAAGAGAAGACTTAAGTAAATTCTCCCCTGCTTGCGTAGTATGGCTCAAGATATAATTGTCTCCAACATGGTCAACATCAGCACATAGGCTGAGGTTAAGCAAGCGCTTATTGTGGAATTTGGCTTCACACAGAGTCAATGGAGGCAAAAATAGGCCTTTATGTGCCTTAATCTTCAAGAGGGAGTTCAATAATCTCTTTTTTTAGTGCTCTAATAGTGAGGCTTCTCTCTGTTTTTTACCAACATGCTACCTCTAGATGATGCTATTGTTACTTTCTTGGCTGAATTTGGCTTCCCAAACCTCTTTAGCAATGCATATTTTTCGTAAGTCACTCCTCCCAAAATATATGGGATATCAAGGAGACTCTGCTAGTGGTGTCTGATTTCTATGAATTCAATGATAACCTGAAGCTCTGAAGCAAGAATCCACTCCAACCCCTGTAGTGATAATCACTTGATGGAATCTAGGATGTTTCTATGCTCGCTGGTGCTTTCTGAACCTTAATTTTGAAATATTATAAAGAAAGAACTCTCCCACCTGCGGAATTTAACTGGTATTGGAGGATTTTATAACACTCTTATTAAAACAAAAATTTTATAAATAATAAAAACTGGATTTTATATATTTTTAATAAGTTGATTTCATGGGGTCAAATAGCAAATCCTTTTTATATCTCAATGTTTAGTATTTAAATTGTACCAAGGCTTCAAGTGAGTGAGGCGCGAAATTCAGATTGGGCAGGAATATCTGAATTATGAAATATGCGTTTTAACTATCAGAGCTCTCAAGGCTTGCCTCACTTTGACAGAACTTCTGTTGGAGGCTTGATGGCAGGTAGGACAAATCCTTGAGGTAAGTATTAAATATTTTTACCCAATCATTGCGTGAAAAATATTTCAAATTGCAAGACCCCCTTCAACCCTATAAAAAGGGGCGGTCTCCGCCTAGGTGTGTGAAGTAATTTGTAAGTGGGCTGGGGAAAAACCTCAGACGGGTTCCCTTGATTCCACCACACGGTCAGTGCAATCTGAAAACCCAAACTCATGTCATTTGGTCGAAAATCGTTAATTAAAGTATTACCACAATTTTAGGGGTTCTACTGAGAATCAGTCGGGGTCTTTTAAACTAAATTATTCTAATTGTATCAGAAACTCTCTTATCATTATATCAGACTTGTAAATGTCTGACACCAATGTAAAAATTGGGAACCTTGTGCTCAATTACTCTAAACAATTAGCACCAATTGTAACCCTCTTGGATGCTCACCTTGGCTATCACTTCTACTGCACAAGTTCTTGAGCTGCGTTTATTATTGTTCTTATTACTATTGACAAAATTTGAGTTTTATTAGCATAAATATTATTATTAAATTAGTTTTCTCAATCCAAGTTGAGTAAAGTTTAACGCTAAACTTGTGCACGCCCTTTTTCCCTTTTAGGTATCTCTAAAATGGCAGGTAACTCTCCCTCCTCTTTTCTTCTTCTGGTAGGGCACTCTTCCCTATTCTCTTCTTGTAAAAACTGGAGAAGATCATGATAACCAACTACTTTAAATAAAGGATGTTATGTTTTTAAACTATTATCCTAAGAGTTAAATATACAACCAGTGTTATAAGTCTAAACAACAAATTTAATTGCTAAGTCCATCTATCTTTTTTTTGGGAAACAAGGTTATTTATAGGAAATTTGGCACCAACCCTATTGGCGCATTACTTGAGGACATGTAGGAGGTTTCTGTCTGATCAGCCTTCATTAAGTCACACTCTCGCAGGTTTTCCTCAACATATTAGTCAAGTTTCATCGCCTCCAAGCCCTGAAACCTTCCTCAGGTTACCAATAAATGCTTCCCCACATTCATTATTACTCAAATATTGTTTTAGAAGCGTCTTCAGCACTTCAACAACTTCACAAACTCTTCCCAACAATCAGCAACTAAAACCAATTGACTTAAGTGAAAAAGTAACGTTAACACTTGTTATAATTTTGGGCAATATTTTGCTATATGCTGGAAGGGTTTCGCACTGGGTCAAGCCCACTGTGCAATAAGATAAACAATATGAAACTCTACAATCCTCAGAACAGAATTAAATAAACATAATACAAGTAGATCAAATCACCCATGACAATTCTTTGTTTTACTTAATATTTACAGCGGATACTCGTGGTTCTGCTCTCTCTTTCATACTAAAATCTTCTTATTTCAATCTTCTCATCTTAATTATATATCAGCGACTCAGTCAATACCAGCCCATTTGCTTAGACTAAATTTTCCGCCATATTCTCATTGGATCTGTCAGAGTCTACTAATCTTTAATTTTACAATTGTCTTAGTTTAAGGAAAATTACTAATTATTTGCATACTTCAACATCACTTATTGCCTGATTTGGAGGTGATCCACTAAATTTTCTCAGAAGCTTGGTATCGCCCTATTCCTTATGTCAAGGCACTCTTGTCAGTAATATCATATTACTCATTTTGGCCAACTCTTTCATTCCATCATAACTACTTAGGGCTTATTGTTCCAGTCATATCAGAATATTTACAATACCCCCCTTGACTGGACAATAATTCTCCTATTGTTTATACACCCAAAGGAACTTTTCATGCACTTAATTATTGATTAGACCAATAGTGGAGTCCTTGATTATAGGCGTTGATAACTGTTTTCTTGATTTTTTAAATGGACCAATTCAGATGCTGGCCAATTTGTGCTTTTGACTGAACGCATGTTGATCATGGAATAGAACCATGTCCACATCTTAGAATAGAGAAAGCATTCTATACTATACCTGATCATCAGCCTTATTTCTTATATCCTTGGCTAAGCTGAATGAGTATGCTTTGGTTTGCAGCTTGATCAGCGTATTTTAAGGTTGTTCAAGTAGCGTTGAGTATCAGTTCTTCCAGTATCCTACACGAAGGCATAGAGCAGTGTGGGTAGAGCTTTGTGTCGTCCATATAGCAATTGGAAGGGAATTTTCATTGTGTCACAATGGTAGCTAATGTTGTATGCAAAAACAGCGGTGAAAAGGAGGTAACTCTAATCAGAAGGTCAATCCATTACCAATTTCTGGAGTATGTTCACTAAGGTTCCGTTAATTCGCTCAACCATCCCTTTGGACATAGGGTGTTGTGGGGTCGTCAGGACCCCGTGGATACCGATATGCTCTTTCAATTTTGAAGGTTGTGTGAAGTTAAGTTGGTTCTATTATCAGCAAGGACAAACTGAGGGCAGCCATATGGCTGAATTATGCATTCCTTTATAAACTTGAACAATGTGACTGCCCCTCAAATCCTGTATTGCCTGTACTTCAACCCACATGGTCAAGTGTTCAGTCACCACCAGTATGTATTTGGACCAGCTTGCTCCCGTTGGCAGAGGCCCAATGACATCAATGGAAACCATATGTCAAGCAAAAAGAAGTTTCAATAATTGGTAAGAGATCTTCTGGCAGATCGGCTTTTCCACTAGGCACTGATAGCAGCTTGAAATCGTTTAGCACATCTAAATTCATGCTTTCCTAATAATACAAAGACTGCAAGAATTCCGACGTCTTGCGCCTCCACCATGTCCAACTGCCTTATATGCGCTCATACTGATACTAGGCCGTGCTGAGGGTTGTGGGAAGTTCAACATAAAATCTCCAGTCCGTTTGTACAGCTCCCCGTTCTTCTAGAAGGTATTGGCTCACATTTCATTTAATGCCTTTATGACTTAAAGTGGCTCATCATCCTATATTCTACTGAGCATTTTATTATACATCACGTTGCTCAGTTCCTCTGTGATGGCATTTGTTGGTAGTTTTTGATAAGCAATCAGTATTATGGTGTTTTTCTCCAGGTCAGTGGAGGATCTCAAGGTCATACGGCTGCAGTTTGAAGGCCCATTGGGCTAGGCGCCCTTCAGGCTCCTTGAGGTCATAAAACCAGCATAACAATGCATGATCTATTATGACTCTAAACTTCACACTATGAAAAACAACATAAACTGCTTATATGCATAGATTCGCTAAGCATTCCCACTTGGTCATGGTATAGTTATGTTAATAGCAGTTCAGGCTCTGACTGCAGTATGCAACGGTGTGCTCCTCCCCCTCATGGTCTTTTTGGGATATGACCGCCTCAATGGCGGAAAAGGATTAATCCATATGGACAATAAACTCTTTAACAAAATTGGGGTAGCGCAGCACCAGCGCACTTATTAGTCCATACAAAGCGTATTGAAGGAGGATTGTTGACGTTTATCCATTCAAACGTGGCATCTTCCATTTAACTCAAACAGTGGACCTCCAATACAGCTGAAGATGGGTATAAACCTTTGGTATAGGTGACCATCCCAAAAATATCTTATGTCATGCTTACTTGTTGGCATAGTCATCTTTTGGATAGCTTCCATCTTGGATGGTTGGGGTTATGTCATGTTACATCTACCACAAAACTGAGGTACTTCTTTTGGTCCTTAAAGAAGTGGCATAACAGTCCTTGATGTTGGTTTCAGCCAGCTGACGATATCCCTCCTCTAAATGGTTAAGGTGCTCAGAAAAAGTGTGGTAGAATACATTAAAGTCATCAAGGTCATGAAACACATGACATCTTTAGATCACCAAGAATAGTGCCCATCGCCAGTTGGAATGTAGATGAGCATTACACAGCCCTTGATGCATAAAAGTTGGTTGAAAAAGCCCTTTGGATGTGATTATGGCGCATTTCTCCTGTTCCACAGCGGACAGCTTAATTTGCCAGTAGCCTGATATCAAACCCTCGTTGAGAAGTAATGAGCTCCTCATAACCCAATTTAAGGCATCATCAATCCATGGCAAAGGGCTCGAAGCCTTATTGGTGATACTGTTGAACTTCTGGTAGTATATTACTACCCTGTTGGTACTGTCCTTCTTTTTGACAATTAGAAAATGAGAAGACCATGTACTTTTTTATGGTTTGAGCATTTCGTGCTCCACAACTTTTCACTTTTCTTAATTAATACCTTCTCAGTTGCCATCGATTGTAGATTGGCTGAGACAAGATGGGGGATGATCCCCAGTGTCCAATCAATGTACCACCCAGCAAGTGCACCCTAAATAGTTTTCATCAACAGCAAAGAACTCCTTAAATCTTTGGAATTAAACTTTATCACCTCATCTTTCTGGTCTTTCTTATAACCCCATTAATTGTTTGCGAGGTACCACTGCCTTACGCCAAGCTGCAGTTCACTGGGTAGAACAAAATTCATCCAACAACCTAAATTTGTGAGCCTGAAGAACCTTTTCAACAGGGGTCAAATGTAGGTACGCCACTATTTGAGTTCAGTATATCTTCAGTGGTTATTTTTTAGGCAGCTAGTAAAACCTTGATATCTTCATGTCCTGGTAGTACAATACCTGGAGCCACATGGCACTCCATCCATAAGTGCTGATAAGGCCCTATGACTACCACATAGAGCCCAGCTGGTAATTTCACCACTAACTCGGCGTTTACTATGACTTGGTGGCCAGAGGTGATGGATATGTACCCAGCAGCTCGAAGAGGCAACCTTGATACTCATATTCCTCTTGGGGGAGGGACTGGGATTTTATCTTCATTCAATGGTAGCGCACTAGTATTACACCATCAAAATAGGTGAGGTTGACATGTCTCATATGCAACAGATCCATTGGTACTCCGCTGGATGTAAAATAGATTGGGATACGCTGCCCCAAAATTTCAAAAGTCTCCTCCATCATATCAATGACAGCACTGAAGTAGCACATAAACGCAGTAAAATTCACAGGTCAAAATGACTGTTTGGTAACATAATCTCTAGAGCTATGACAACAATTGACAAAGCCGCAGGGGCAACGCACTGTATGCTCCCTCTGAGACTGTGCTATTGGCTCCAGCGGTCCCATACACCACTAGATAATCTATATCCAGTTTCAATGCCAATTTTTCCAACAACTTAGTGTAATTTATGGTGATGGGGCGCCCATGTCTATTATAGCACAAACTTTGGTTTTGTTACGTAAATTTCACAGTATGTACATTCAAACTAAGAAGAATTTTGAATGTTTAACACGTGGACATTTGAGGAACCTTTTTTTCAAACGAAGCGAATAATCACCCTACTGACTTTGGGGTATTCTTTTAAGATAGCTTCTACTGGGAGGGTGAAGTTTACATATTACAGGTAAGATGCATCTAGGCTGTGTCCAGCTCATCTGAAGAAGCGTGGTCAAGCATTTGACAGGTTTCTGGATTCATTTGTCTCCTCTGGTCTTCCGTCTGCTGCAGCCTTGTCTTGTGGCCACATCATTATGTTCACTCCTCAAACCGACTTTTTGTATAAAAATACGTCACCATATTGGGGGACTTCCGCTTGATATACTACAATAGGTTCAGGTGGGACGTTTTAATTGGGATAATGGAGGTAGAGAGTCCCATCTCTAATCCACTCTGACTTTTTATGAGTAATACTGGTCCTGCTGTATGTAATGGGCATGACGATTGGGGAAGCTCCATTTAAGATGCCCAGGGTGACCGCATTCAAAAAATTACCCCTTAGAGTACGCTCCCTTGATTATTGTAAGATGGATTAAGCTGATAGTTGAACTGTGGACAATAATTCAGCTGATGGTGAGGCGCATACCTATATTAAGCCAGGGGTTACTAGGCGGACTATGAACAATGCAGATAATTTCTAATATGAAAGACAGTGGTGGCTGCTGTAGGGTTCTGCTTTGTCTTAGGCGGAGTAAAGGTAGCAGATAGACGGCGGAAAATTTTGAGAATTTTGAGCAGGGTGCTCATCCTCTAATAACGGAGCTATGACATTTTAATGCTCATAGTATGGCTTCACTGCAGAGGTCATCGCATTTCCCACACCAGCTTCAGCTAGATTGCCTGTCCCTATTAGCACGTCAGTTTCTGTCATGAAGCAGTCTGCAAACTCGTTGGGACCATCTAGTACTAAAAAAAAGCAGTCTGCAAACTCAGTGAAAGTCTCATTACAATGAAACCCTATAATTAAACTCAGCCTTCCACAGAAACATCTTTGCAGTGCCTCCAAACAACTGCAGCACAATCTCCTTCACCTAATGATATGTAACAGAGCTGTTTTATATATAGCAAGTAAATTAATCAGCTTTACCATCTAGGGCGGATATAAGCAATTTAGTTTTATGCCGATCTGAGACTCCTTCCACCACAAATTCAAATTAGTAGAAGAATCCATGGATGTTTCAATTTCAGTTAAATGGAGGTAGCTTGTCATTTCAGACCTCCTATTCCCACTCATAACTGGGACCCTTTGGAGCGTACTGAGGACTGGGTTGAGACCTATAAGCAGTATATTGGGGAGGAGCTGGCTCAAAAGGGCCGCGCACATGGCTGGTTGGCTGCTCAGGGGTATCATAGGTTTCCTTGGTGGGCAGGACAACCATCACATAGGGGGTTTGTAAGGTTGAACATAGTCATCCTCAGAGCTGCTATCATGATTTGAGCTGCTCATGCTTCCTGCATGCTCAGCGAAAAGCTATTCAGTTGAATATCCAGCCTCATAAAAGTCATAAAATAATCTTTTCTGAGCAACCCCTTAATCTTCTACTTTCTAATTGGAACATAGGCGGTAAAAGGTAGGTTTTAACTTCCGCTCAGTGTATATAAGCCAATCAGTAGCATCATTCAGGCAATCAGAAAATTTCCTGTTCTGTTGTCCAAGTTTGCAACTGACTAACTGTTTTTTAAGTTTTTTTAACATTGTCACGCTCCTGAAGGAGCTCCTCTTAATTTTTGAGCACTGTGTCCATCATAAGTTTGTTTTCGTCATCTGCAAGCACAGCAGATTGGAACAATTTCCCTTTAGTAAAGGCTTGATATACCAGGGCTGGCGACTGGGAATATCGTTTTTAGTGTTATTCAGTGGGCCCCCTGTAGTGAGCGGCACTATTATAGTTTTAGGAAATAAATTTTGCTAAATGCCAGATTGATTTGCACGGGGTTGAGCCCACTATGCAATGGGACAGACATTATGAATATTGCTGGTCCTTGGAACACACTTAGATAAATATAATAAATATGGAGAAATTGCCTCAACAACACTTTTTTATTTTAAATTAATATCTGTAGCGGATACTCATGGTTCCACTCTCTCTTTCTTACTAGTAATCTTTTTTCAAAACTTCTCATCTTGCATATATATCAGCGACTCAGTCAATACAAACTCTCTTGATTATACTAGCTGTTTCCACTATATTCTCATTGGTTCCAGCAGAGTCTACTATTCTTTAATTTTACAATTGTCTTAGTTTGAGGTGATCTATTAATTATTTGCATACTTCAACATTCTTTTATTGCATGAATTGGAAGTGATCCATTAATATTAGTCTAGAACTTGGTAACACTCTATCGCGTTAGGTTAAGGTACTCTCATCATTATTATAATACTACTCAATTTGGACAATCTCACTATTCCTCCATAACTACATAGGGCTTATTGTTTAGCAATATCAGATTTTTAAATCAATATGAAATTGAAGACTTAATTATTCACTTATTGTAAGGAATCATCCCTGACGAGAATTAAGCAATCAGGCATATTGACTAATTGAACAACCATGGCGAATTACCTAATAATCATTAGGATGATTCCTTCAAACAGGAGTTACCATCCAAAAATGTTTACTCCCCTATTCAGTAGCAGTATAAATCCCCTAGTGAAGCAGGCGCCTATCAAAAACTAATCAGCTGAGTAAAATTGGTATTTCAAACATTAACAAAGTAATTGTATATTCCATTCATGGATATCCAGAGTTCAGCAGCAGTAAGCAATGGTGTAGTTTTCCCCTCATTATCAAGCTGAGATAACAAAAGCTCTACTATGGTGAGGGAAAATCCATCAGTATAATGTACAACTTATTAAATTGTGGTACATTAGTATCAGCGCTTGGTCTAGGCAAAGGCATAGTTGATCAAAGCGATTTGACAGGCTTCTGTCCATTTAAACGGATCTATCATCTTGAGGAGATAAATTAATAATTCTCATCAGTTTTGCTAAAGATTTTTGCAAACTGGCAAGAATAGCTGATCATCTAAAAAAACTGAAATATTACGCTTGCTACTTGGGCGTAACATTTTTTATAGCCTCAACTATATGAGGTTTGTGCAGTAATCCTTGATTGTCAATGACAAACCCCAGATATTCAAGTTGTACATGGAGAAGATTTATTTCCAAGGTTTGTTTTCAAATTGGTTGGGAAAACTAGCAGAAGCCTCCTCTAAATGCTGAAGTTGGCCATCAAACATTATATAAAACATATTAATATCGTCTAGATACACTAACACATAGGAGACTTTTAAATCCACAATATGCTATCTATAGAACTTTGGAATGTTGCAAGGGCATTTCACAGCCCCTGTGGCATCCGCTTAAGCTGGTATAGAGACTGTAAGTATATCATAGCACACTTCTCCTGTTCCCCCCTTTGCAGATCAAGCTGCTATCTATGTAGAGATTTTATCCATAGTGGAGATGTATTAAGCGGCGTTCAAGAAAACCAGTTCATCTTCATTATAAAATATTGGATAGAATCCTTCTTGGTAATATTGTTGGGCTTTTGGTAATCTATTACCACACCTTAATTAACCCAATTTATTAAAAACTAAAATTGGGGCAGCCTAGGGACTCTTAGAAGGTAATAACATTCCAGTTGCACAAGTTTATTTCAGCGTTAAATGCCACATCGGCCACTTTAGGACGCTGAATAGGATGAAGGTGAATCAGCGGATGACTGCCAGTATCAATTTGGTGCAACAAATCATGTTTGTATCCCAAATTATATTCATCTTTCGTAAAAACATACCTTACTTTTTTAATTAAAGCTTATGCTCGATCTTTCAAATCATCTAACAACCCTGAAAGGTGTTCTCAAGAATTTGGAAATATACAGCTTGACGCTCAATGTCCTTAAGCCCAAGTTCTTTGAGATTGCTAAACTTGTGTATATGTAAAACTCTCTTCCAAAGGTGATAGTAAATGCTAGTGACCACCTGGTGTCATTTGACTCTTACAGAGTAGGAATAAAGGTTAGCTAAAAGCACCTGAATTTCGCCATGTTCTAGTTGAATAATCTGGGCGCTGCAAATGATTTTAACTTAAAGTGATAAACGGAGTGACTATCTCGCCATATATAACCCCTAAGGAAGGGTAAAATAATTTCAGTTCCCATTATAATCATATAATCCACGGAATGGTTGAGGTATATTAGCGGGGATAGAAATGCCTTTTGATTCTATAATCTGCACTGGTAACTTCTAGTATGACCTTGTAGACGCTGATACTCAATTTGGTACTATATCATGATTGTATATAAGATTAACAAATCCCTGATTTGGGGCCATTGAGGCTGCGTCATCCTGTTTATAAAAAACGGTAGGGTTTGTCTCAGTATATCTATGATATGTTATCTCAAAATTGGCTCTGACTCCCTATTTTGTCAAAAACGAGACCCAATTAAAAATTCTAATTTTTAAAAGAAAACAAAAGTAGGAGCTGTGATCACTAGGATACTAAAACGCAGTATTAAAGTGCTGTACGCTAATTCTGAAGTCGTATTATGGGGATTGTGGTCCTATAGAATTTTGCAATGATCTATGTATAGAGCAAGACCTAACTTTCTTTACTAGACAAATAGATAGAATATTGATAGGTGCCCCACTGTCTACAATAGCTTAGACATTGAGCTTGTTTTACAGTAATCAATGGAGATACGCTCAGAAATATATTATAAGGGTTTATTATGAAAGCACTCACTTTGTCTTCTTGATATAAAAAATTCTTTAACTCTTCACACAACTGCAAGCAGTACTCCTTTAATGCTATAATGGGTACCAACTTGGACCCCAGTAAATATGAGGGTCTCATTAGGAGTTGGCCCCTAAAGTGATTCCAACTGTTGAACATAAGGTTTTGACACTACTTCATCCACTGACTTTGTGGCATATTTTTCCTTAAATTAAATGGTCAACATTACAATATCTACTGTTGACCCCAAGAAAATGAAGGCAGCTAAGCGGAAATACTCATAAGTTGCTTAGGAGAGTGTTTAAGTGATCTATTAATACATGGGATTTTGTTAGAGGAAGTGGAAGTAGAAATTCCAATTTTACTCCGCCATTTCTTTTCCCACCACTTCATCATATACTGGGTGCAAAGAATGAGCTTTGGGTTCTGAACTTAACTCAGGGAAACGATTACATAATGGCCCAATTTTCCTACAATAGTTACAAAATAATCTGACATCAGATTTTTCCCAAACGAGGCCCATAGAAGGGAGTTAATGGTAACTATTTTCTTGGAAAACTGGCACTGGGCCACGGTTCATGGGGCTCTGGATAACACTTGATGGGTGCCATAAAAGTGACGGCACACCTCCAGAGATAATTCACCTTATGGGTATTGTCGTTTTCTTCATCTAGGTGGAAAAAATTACCCAATACAAGTCTTGGTAAGGCTCACAGGCATGGCGCAGAGCGATTTATGCATTAAAGTCACTAATCACATTAACCCCTTCCAGCGTTTGTGTTCCAACTAAAACCGTCATGTGTAAGTTTTCACCATTCTATCTTTTCTAGAACAGATTTTTGGAATATAGTTTTGCGGGTGGTCATCTGTTCTAGCCCACAATATCTTAATGAGAAGGTCCTTGGCGTTGTAAAAAGTAATTATAGTCTTCTGTAACTTAGGCATCACTAAATCCTGGATCTCTTTATCTAGCTTATTCATGATGGGCGCCAACTCAGGTTCTCAGACGCTCTAATTATGATAATCTCAAAGATGGCAATATTATTATTTACTTTGGTATTTTTTAATCTTTGACAAGTTCATAGATTCACATGAACATGAGGTTCATGCGATAGGAATGAAGGCCCTGGTTTGCCCCTAATTGACTTCCTGCATGTTGAAGCCAAGATATAGGCATGAATCAACCTTGAAATGCTAGAAAAGCTCGAGTAGAAGATCCTGCAGGATTTGGCATAGAGGCACCACTGGAAGTGCGTGCAGGTTCACTTGGAGGCTCACAATATATTGAGTTAGGTGGCTCAGAGGGAGGAGTCTCCAGCATCTCTGGTTGAGCTGAGGCTCTAATACCTAGAGCGGAGATGAAGACCATAGGCAATTCTGGCGTTCCCCCCGCCTCATCACACTCAATATATGTGGCTAACGGAAAGAGTTTGTGTTTAAAGCTGTTCAAATTACCAGACTGAACAGATGATTGACTATTGATATAGTTTAAAATGATAACATGTTGGCATTTCACCTGTAATAAAGCTTACATATTTTCAACTTTTAGGGTGGCAGCAAGAAATTTCACTTTCATATTAATATTATTGTTCACCAGGGACTTAATCCTCTGGCCATGAGTTTTTATTTTAAGATCCAAGGCCTCAAAGAGTTGATATAAATCTGTATTGGAGTGAACAGCTCAGGTCATATAAGCATCCAAGCTCTCAAGGCGGACTTCATTTATTTCAGCAACTTTAGTCAACTCCTTGACTTAACGGTCCTGATCAAGTATAATATATGAAAGTTGGCCAATGTGAGCGTTTAGAGCCGCTTATATTTGGTGAACATCATTGGTCTAGGTTCACGGGGCCAGATAGGCAACTTATTCAACTTTTACCATTTGTACTACAGCTTATATATTGACACCTTCCAAAGAACCAATGGATTCATTACTGATTAAATTAAAAAACAGGAAGTAGAAGTCCCTTAAAACTTTTCTTTCTCTTTTGCAATCACTATTGCAACCTATTCAATTCAAGACTAAATCTAGTTTGATAATCTCAAAGGAGATTAGTCTGCGCCCATGTCAGGGAGCAGTTGGGCAAGCAAGTTAAGAGGGGCAGGTGGAAGGCCTGCGGCCTCCAACGTTCAAAAACGCCCCGGAGAATCCTGCGGAATAGACAAAAATCTTAAAAAACTGGCGGTCACGCTTTCCCCAGAGATACTCGCATGGCAAGCACGATGCAACCAGTACATCAAAACGCCACACTCCCAACCACTTTCGTCAGTGGAATTCGGAGTCCGCGTGTATCTGGACATCCAAAAAACGGCCTTATGGGAAAAATTTTGTGAAGATGTACACAAAATTTTCCTGACCGTGGTGTACATCGCACCTCACTCCATATCACGCAGTTGGCTGGACCTAGGTTTTGAGAGCAAAAAGCAGCAGACGAGGCTGCAGTGGTGCGCATAGTGATTGACCTCCCTGAAGGGCAATGGGTCATCGAAACCAAACGCACCAGATGGACAAAATAAACCAAATTTTCCTCACATTTGACTTTTTGCCTACTACGGTAAAATGTGACATTTTGGAACAACACCTGAAAGATGGTCTCGCTGTATATGGCGAAATACAATCTTTTGAAATGCAACGCTTCACGCTGATGCCACACCTGTGCACCAGCAAAGCCATCACAGTTCTGACCCCAACTGAGGAGATCGCGAAGGACCTAACCCAGATCCCACACTCCACTTTTATTGATATCGCGGGGCATACCACCCACCCATTCTGGGTGACCGTGGACAGCGCGCCCCCCATTTGCACCCACTGTGACATGTTTGGCCACAAGGCGCACGCATGCCCCATCAAGGAGGGCATCACATTCCAAGAGCACCCCTCAGTGGCCATGGCCAATGGAGAGGCGCACTACAAACCAACCGCAAGCACCAAGGAGGCTTTCCTGTGGGGAGCACAAGGCTGTTACTTACTAGTAAAACCTATTTCCCTGCAAGAGTGGAAGAAGGCCAAGCAGGCCTGTAGGGCCACGGCCAAGGAAATGGCCAAGGCCACCACTGCTATCCCACACTCACAACGCCAGGAGGACATGGAAACCTTCATGACAGAAGCAACTTGGGAATCCATCAACCAATCAGATTGGGAAGCCCATGCCAAGCGGGCCACTCAATCTGAGGATCCAGTGGGAGACTCGATCTCACCCAATCGTTGCACCCAAGCTCCAGTCAAAACCAACTTGGGACCTATCCCAACTGAAAAAAAATTTTTGACCTGCTCAACGGTGCACCAAACTCATCCGCACTGCAAAAAATTTGTCTGACGTCAGGAAAACAAAAAGCGAAGGCCAAAGCCAATGCAACTCTTTCTGCAAAAATCAACAAAAACTCTGATAGAATTGCTGCTAACACCCACGATGCTGTGAAAGCCCGTGGGGACCTAGAAGAGGCTGGTGGCCCGGGGGCCCACCCCCTCACACCTAAGGTGTGATGGGGGAAACCTTCACTTTAGGGACGTTGAATATCGCCGGACTCAAGGCCTCCCCATCCTGGGCTAGGAAACTGAGTTTTTTACAACACAATTAACCCGTGGATATCCTGGCCATCCAGGAGTCCCACTGTCCATGAGGTTCTGAGGAAACTTGGAAAACAATGCTCCTCCCATCCCTATCCTTTTGGTCAAAGCACTGTGGGGTGCTAATTCGGAAAATAATTTTTTCAAATTTTTAGCCTCAGAAACATTCCTAAATGGCCGAGTGCTCGTCGTCACCTTCTTGTGGGCTGACGTAGCACATGCAATCGTCAACATCTATGCCCCAAATGGTGCACACGAGCATCAGGAAATTTTCTCATTGGTCAAATCCCTCCTGTTACCCCCTGATTCTTTCCTAGTCGGCGACATGAACTGTTGGCTAACCTCATCAATGGACCGGTGGCCTCCCTCACCCCACGCCCCACAGGGTCACGTTGAACTACGCGTTCTAAAGGCCAACCTTGGGTTAATAGATGCGCTGCTGCGACATGCCCTGCTGCTCAAAAACATGATGCGTCCCCACATCCACAACGGCCAATTAAGGTCCATGACCCGCATCAACCTTATTCTAACGCTGGCGAAATTCCAACCCCACATCTCCCACTTCAAAACAACGAAAAATGGAATTCTCCAACCACCAACTGGTCTCAATAATATACCACCTACCTGTCACAGTTGCTAAGGCCACACATTGGTGCAAAATCTGCCCCCCCAAGCTCGCATCGCCAGGTTTTTCACGTGGGTGGAAGAGGCAATTTTGGCGAAAAAGCTTGTTGCACCGTTTTGTGCGGACCCCATTTCCACATGGGCAACTTTCAAAGAGGACACCATCCACCACTCTCACCATCTCTCCTCCAGACGCTCATGAGCCACATCAGCGGTTATCTCGCGCGCTCTGGCAGAATTGGCACACTTGGAGTCCAACATTCCAGCTACAGGATACAGCCCTGCATGGGGCTGGAGGTGGGCGGAGGCAGCTGCCCACCTAAATGCACTCGAAAGGCAACACAAACATCAGGTTTGTGTTCAATACAGGGCCACACGCATCACAAAAAGCAACAAGTGCACCACATATTTCTTAAAAAAATTTTGCAAAACGCCAGAACATGGCCTGCACACAGGTGTGAAGATCGGATAATTCTATTGTGGATACACTGGCCGAAGTGGCAATCAAAATGCAAAAATATTACTCCAAGTTGTACCAAGCCAAACCAATTTAGCCGGCCAAAGTGGCGGAATTTCTTGACTGAGCTCATATCTCTGCACCATTTTTAATACCCGTAAATAATGAATTTTATTATTCCAAACAAATTATGGACAGCCATTTGTGGCGCGCCAAACCAAAAAATGCCCAAGCCCAGATGGCATTCCATATGAGTTCTACAAAAATATTTCAAATATATATCCCCACTTCTGCTTGCCTCACATAACCAAAGCCTGTTGGAAATGCGCCTCCTACCAGGAGGACATGAGGCCTTTACTGTCACACTCTTCAAGAAAGGGGATAAGCTTGACTTATCCAACTGGCACCCCATTTCTCTAACAAACACAGACACCAAAATTTTAACAAAAATTATGGCTAACCGATTAGGGACTGTAGCATCTGCCACCATCTCCCCAGAACAGTTCGGTTTCATCCCCAGAAGGTCGATTTGGGATAACGTGCACTCTGTGGCTAATGTATGTCAGTCCACAGCCTCTGGGGCACTTAAATTCTTGGACCAACAAAAGGCCTATGATAGAGTAAACTGGGAATACCTAAGGGCCTGCCTCCATCAATTCCGCCTACCCCCTCGCTTCATCAACTGGGTGATGCTGCTCACGGAATCTGCAACAATGGCAGTGCGTGGCCCTGGCTTCCTAATGGAAGTAGTCCACCCTCAAAGGGGTTTGCGACAAGGGGACCCCCTCAGCCCACTTTTATACAACTTTAGCCTTGACCCACTGCTGCGAAATGTGAATGCCCAACTCACTGGGGTCCATGTGCCAGGCCAAGCCCCAGTCAAGATATTGGCGTTCGCAGATGATTGTGTGGTTGAGGGTGTCTAATAATCAAGATGCACGCGCGCTTGAAGCTCTCATCCAGGAATATTCCGGGTAAGCAACGTGGCTCTGAACGCCTCCAAAACTGAAATCATTCTCCTTGGTCAGTTTCAGAACTGCTGGGCCCCAGCAATTAGTTCCCAACCCGGCCCATCTGCTCGCCCATGACCACGCCTAATTAACTCAATACACACCGCTCCACTGGTGCTCCCCTTCGTGCCACGTCCTACCATAGGACCGGTGCGCCATCTGGGCGTGTGGATGGAGGCAGGCGGATACGCGTCAGCAGTAATGGAGTGCCATATTCTGGACAATGTGACGAAGCAAATCGCCTCCCTCAGAGCCCACCCTACTTCCCTTACTGGCAGGGTTGTTTTAGCCAACTCTATGCTCCTATCCAAAGTCTGGTTCAGAGCCCATGCCATCCCCTTCTCCCCAAGCTTCTTCAAATCCTTGTATGCCTTGCTGCAAGGATGGCTTTGGTCAGGCCGCCCTCCACCAGTGCGGCTAGAGGTCATGTTTGGCCCTCATCATCATGGTGGCATGGGCCTGCTTGACTTCAAAGCCCATGCTGCCAAGATCCTGGGCACCTGGATCGCGGCCGTCACCGCTCCTACACTCCCATCCCAGCACTGGTCCCACGCAGATCGCTCCAACTTCTCCCAAGCCTTGGGCCTCAATAATCCATCAAACCCCAACTCCCTGATGAAATACCTCGCATCACACACATCAGCCACAGGTCCTCACGGGACCAAAACCCACTACAAACGAATCCTACTCTCCATGCGAAGCGCAGAGTGGAGAATTCGTATTAGTGGACATACAACCCAAAGAGGCCGCCCCTCTCCTCAGTTCACACAAGAGGTACAGGGGCTACCCATCCATGATGGCGTGATCCCCATTCGGCCCCATGTCCTATCCAGGGTGGACTACCTGGACATGATGGACATCCCTTATTCCATTGAGACCCAAAAAACAATCTGGAAATATGTACATCACCCTCTGTTGCAGCCTCAAGTCCGCTCCCATGTGTGGCGCTGCCTGAGGTGGGTGTATAGTACAGCTGAGCGCTCTAACGCTTTACACTCATCCTGTGTCGTGTGCGGCCAGTATGGAACGCTGTTCCACCGCCTGGAGAAGTGCCTCACCTCTAAAGTGATATGTCGTGAAGTTCAACGTCTGCTGGGCCAGGATCAAGCACATCCCTTCAGTCTGTAAAGAGATATGTTTGCTCTATCAATGGCCTCCTCCCTTCCACCCTCCCTCCGTGCTCTGGTGGTTGCAATCGCCATGTGGACCATCCACACGATTGTCTTAGATGCCATCGCAGGCTCCACCTCCACCCTCCCAGAAACTGTCCACAGATTCCAGTCTCATTTGGTGGACACTTTCAAGCTTGGATGTTTGGATACCTCCCACCGCGTCGCCAACAGCTGGTCTCCTCTTGGTTTCCAGTCTGGTTCATCAATCAGACCCCTTCCTCCACACGTGCTCAATAGTGGCTACGGCCCCCTCACACGTTCCCTCCCCCTCCCCATAAGTGGCGTTCCCGCTGGCAACAAGAGATAGCATTAATTCTCTGGGGTGCCTCCCCTGGTACTAAGTTTATCTGTCACGAGTCATATTTGGAAGTTTCCGTCCCATGGTCGGCCTTCCCCGCAATAAATTCAAATTCAAAAAACAGGAAGTAGAGTGAGCCCCTGTGATGAGAACCACAGTAATGAAATTGGCGCTCAGGCATCATACCTTTAAACTAAAGGTATTCAAACTTAGATAAATATTGCACTGTATGAGGACAGCAACCTTAGTAAACTTGTAAAAGAAAAGTTTTGAAAAAGTTTTTTTATTATAAGTTAACTAAAGCACAATGTAGTATTGATTGCTCACAAAGGCTCAACTACTCCCCTGGTATTGGCTTCTTCTAGGTTTTATCTGAAAACTTATGAAAAAAGATTCTTTCCCTTGGAATTCAGTCTAGATATGTCATCCTACTAGCGTTCTTATTAATGCATTTTATCTATATTGTGCAGCACTCCAAAATGGCCAACAAGTAACTAATATTTTAAATTAGACTAATCAATTGAAGTAATTGGTCTCAGTAGATTTACATTGTAGTCGCTATCAACCAATTGCATTTGAGGTTCTAGTGAAGTGCCATAATAAATATAGATTTTTTAATACCAAGTATTTTATTCCAAAGTAAGGAGCAAATTAGATAAGAAAATTTGGTTGTTGAAGAAGATCTAATCCGCCAAGACCAAGAGCTAAAGCAAATACTTAATTGAGGAGATATTTTTTAAACTGGGGGTTATTGGCTTTGATCTGCCATACTTGTAAATCTTTGGCCTTGGGCACGAGTACCAAAAGTAATTTAATACAACTTTGGAAACTTCCTTATAAAGTTGAGGGCTGTGAGCTTGAGACTTTTTACACATTAATACCCATCTCTAAATTACTAGTGAAATATAAGTATTAAAGAAAATTTATATGAACTGATGGTTGGTCAAACTAATTGCACCAGGGACCTGAGATTGTTGAGGAGAAGAGATGCCCACAACTTTCCCGCTGAAAAAGGCCTTTTATGCTGCCCCCTCCACACGCCCCTAATCCACTGCACCAACCCATGAGTGTGAGGTATAAAAAAGGAGACAACTTTAAAGGGGTAAGCCATCACCCAAATCTAGTCCACCACATGGGCTAAATTTCTCTGGGTCACCAGAGAACAGCTCCTTCTTTACCCTTTTTTTTCCGTGGAACAGAAATTTCTCACAGTTGAGATTCAGGTGGTATTTCCCTAGACTTAAAATTGGGTTGATTCTGTTTAGGAGCTTTCATCTCCACAGAATAAGACAAAGTAAAAAAACAAATTCAGCACTGAATAAGTAGATTGATGAATCAGCTCTTGAATAACCTCCTCTTCTAAATAATCTTTTCCAAATAATTATAATTAGAATAGGAGAATATTTTGATGAGGTCAATGACACCAACCATGTTAAATATATTACTTTCAACCAATCATTGCCAATCAATCTAGTTCTCTTGTTCCTAAAAAGCTTTGTTGCTTGAACTGCTTTATTTCTGTGAGGTCTCTCTGCATGTCACTCACCATAGTTCACAAATTATCCAATTAATCTTAGGAGCTTTCTCCATTTTATGAAAATTGCAAATTTGATTATGTAATGCATTGTTATACCGGAGGGGATCTTTCCATACTTGTTAAAACAACTAAACTAATACTCTCAATCCTATGATTACACTGCATTGCTTATTGTTGGGTTCTGATTCTTTGTAACTCGGACATGAGGCAGTTAATGTCTTAATGATGCCTCCCAAATGCTATGCAGACACTTCAATTACTGTTTTATGTTTTTGTTGAGTACATCAACAGCCTCAGCCTGTCAAGTAACATTCACTGTAGTATTAAAATTCAGCTTTATTTTTTCTCTAAATTGAGTCAAACTTTGTATCCATTCACTGGTGATTCCTCAGTTTTCCATGTCTTGATATTCCAAAGCTAGAATTTTTTTTCATTTGTTAATCATTTTTATCCAGTCATTACAAAAACTTCATGCTAAGATTATGAATATTGTTAAACACCTGACAGATACCCTAGAAGCTATTACTATCTTCCTAATTATGTCTTACATCACTTCCATATTTTTCTAATTTTTGTTTAAACACTTCCATAGTTAGGCTGTGATGGCGAAAATGGTCAATTGTGAGTTGTTGTATAGTGGAATGGAGTTATGTTGATTAGTATGCCCATATTACCCAGCTTAATCGATTATATTACCATCTGCTTATCTACTACAGGATGAGGCCTGCTAGTGGATGTGGGAGTATCATCATTATATGATAACTATTGTTTAGCAAAATATCCACAACAAACATTTATAATTCACCATGTTTGATCCCAATGGGTTACTAATGTTTTATTAGTGATGATCATCAACAATACATATGTGATTCTGTTATCATTTTACTATTGTTAATTTAAATATCATTGCTCTCTCTGCTCGGCGTAACTTTCTGAGCAAATTAATTCTTGGTAAATTAAAAGTAAACACATTATTGCACACTGAAGTCTTACTCTGATGTCATCAGATCCCCCACCGACTGTCCCAGTATGGGGCAGTGGCAAAACTCCCCCTCCATTTTCCATCTGATAGGAAAATGTGCTCAGACTGGCTTGCCCAGTCATTCCAAGCCCTTGGGATGATTTGTTCCTCCCAAGGATCTCATTGCCCATCTCGCCCAAACCTAAGCAGTGTCCCGCTGTCCATTGGTGCTCCCCTGGAGCAGCATGCGTTTCAGCCTTAGGGTCAAATATGAGAAATTCTTCCCCTACAATGACCAAGCCATTATCAAAATGGCTCAGGTGGTGATGACACCAGCCTGTTTTATTGACTTCCGCCCCTATAAGGGGTACTTTGATCTTGGCTTCCCATGTGAAGCTGATACAGCCACTGTGGCAATGCTGCCGCTAGTATATAATAATATTCCCCTCCCAACAACGCGGACCTGGCTCCCAATGGACACCACCTTGGTGGTCCAGTTCGCTGGTTTGCCAACCCACCTCCCCCCAAAATGCTCCACCAGGAGCTGATGGTAGGATTGGCAGCCTACGGCGCCAACCTTATCCTACAATTTGCGGTCCCAAATGGGGCCACACGCCCCGCCAGGCCTTAGGCATTTGCCATGATCAGCCCTGAATTTAAAAAGAATTCTTTAGCAATTCCCCCTCATGCCACCATCCCATCTGCCCCCCAACCATCCATTATGGGCCCATGTTGAGGGTGGATGGACGATTTGTCCATCCTGTTTTGAGTTAGACCACTCAAAATGTAAATGCTCATACTCAGAAACTTACACTGACGCCAAAAGTTTGCCCAATGCCCACCAATTCGCCATCTACCCCGCGCCAACTCCAACATGAGGTATAATCCTACCTTCCCCCTCCAATGCCTGAAGCTGCAGCTGCACCTACAGCCACCAATCAGCATCCTCCTCACCTCAATGCCATGAATAATTTATCCAACCAAATATTAGATTGGATACCAGTTCGATCCAATGCACCCATAAATGAATCAAACAAACCTCAACTGTACGCTAATTCCCCAATTCAATTCAATCAAAATCCATGGGGATTATTGGATGAAATTGATGAATCAGGTAATATCATTGAAGATCTGACGGCCAAATTGAGCGGCTCTGTAATGCAGAATGTGATGAAAATTCCCACCTCAGAAATACATCCCACAACCTAACGCCAAACTGTTTTACAGTAACCATCAGCTTGCAGTAGATGCAGCCGCTACATCAGATTGCTGTCAACTCCACAAAGCTGCCGCCAAATCTGTGGCTGTGCTCACAGGAGGGATATCACCTCCCATTATATCCAACAATCTTACTCCACAAAGTAAGATCAACATGATAACCTTACACAAAAACGTCACTGAAGCCATCCAGAATGTGGTAATAGCAGCACAGAATCCAAAAGCAAAAATAACCCAAACATCACAATGTTTTTTAAATTCCCAGATACCCGCCTCAAAGCTGAAGATGCTTTGGGAAAATATATCGTTGCCATTATGATGGTTGGCAACTATTCAGAAGTTCCAGTCATCAAGGATATTGAACCCCATGCCGCAGATGCCCCCACACCCCTACTATTAGCCTTAACACGCACCCTACTCTGGAATCAGATGGATGCGGCCAAAGATGAGCCCCTGATCCCCCTCCCCATCCACCATGGAGGGATAGCAGTATTTTCTACCCACCTGGTTGATTTTTGTTAGGTATGATTCAATCGATCTGTCCATTTTGGGCATTTTGTTTGAATCATTAATTTTATTATGATTTTAGTTTTTTAATTTGGTAATGTCTGTCTCCTGGTTGGCTTACCTCGGTTAAATAAAATTTAAATATCATCTTTGATTTTCTTTCCTGTAATGATAACATTAGTTACTATGATTTGATACAAACAGAAACTTCTGATAATAAAACACAGGTGAGAAGGGCGTTTTCAACGAATTCCAATTAAAGTGGGCAAAAGCTGTATCAAGCAATTGACAAAACGGTGTGCTGAAGGGCAAGAAATGTCCTGGAGGGGGACTGTTAACCCATGCTGCCAAGGAACCACGAACTTAAACACCATCCGGGTTTGTGGAGCTTACCACAGAACAACACCAATATATGGAAATCCAATATTCCCAACCTCAATTGAAGGTAGAGCACAGGCTCCAACTTTTCCCTAGGGGTCAAGTCCCCAACTCTGTGGGAGAAAGTGGGTGTGGCACGGGCCTCCCTTTTCCCCCCATGCTGTGTACAATACCACCCACACCATCCTCTATGGCTGGATCAATATTGGTTTTGAAACTGAAGAAGATGCAGACACCACCGTAAAAGTCTGCATCAAAATTGCCCTCCCTGAGGGCAAGCTAATTGTGTGCACCATGTGCACCAGATGAAACAAAGTAAACACTTTGTTGATCTCCTTTGACTCACTCCCTACTAACCTTCCCCACAAGCTTATTGAGGAAGAGCTCCAAATTGGACTCTAAAGCTATGGAGAAAGAAAGCAAATCTCTTAAAGCGATTTCTATGATGCTGAAACTGTGCACTTGAAAGGCAATTGTAATGATCTACCAAGTCCCCGATGTGGCCATGGACCTTACAAAAATCCCACACACAGCGGTACTTCACCTCCTGGATGGGAGAGTGTCAAAGCCATTCTGCGTCACACAAGAACGCGCACCACCTATCTGCAACCTTTTCACCGCATTGGGGCATAAGGAACATGCATGCCCTGTGAAGGAGGACATCTTGGACCCAGAATACTGTGATGATGTCATAGACATAGATGAATAAACTTTCGGCAAAATGATTATTGCCAACCACGCCTTTCTCTGGTGAGAGGATGGGAACTACATCCTCATAGACCCAGTATCACCCAAACTATGCAAACAGTTACAGAAGGCCCACAAGCGGGCAGTGACCAAGGCTGCATCACTTGAAGCTTCCTCCATTGACCCCTCAGCCAAATCCAGTAGGACATTGAGGAAATCAATTGAGCAAACCAATCAAAACAAAATGCTAGGCTGAGGAGGCCATGGAAGAAATTAACCAAGCCACCCAATTATAGCAGAATGCCCAAGTTGAAAATTCTCTCAAAAAATTGGACTAAAACACCACATGATATTAATCAAACGAACTTACTAGAACAAATTAGCTTCACTATGGGAGAAAATGTGGTACTTAATTCTTCAAAGTCAAACCACAAAACAACAGAATCCAGATAGCGAAAGCAAAAATCACAAAAAGACATGAGCGGAAAACCTTACGCAGACCCTAAAATCTGAAAGACCTGCACAAAATCAACACAAGTTAAGGAATTGGACAGCGACTCAGAGTGTACTGGCCCAATTACATGGAGCAAATTCAAAGCAATGAATGGTGGGTTAGTGCTGGATGACTCTCAAAACTGCTTGTGAGGTGCTGCGGGTACCTCAGTGGCAATAGGGATGCTAAACATTGGGGGAGCCAGGGCTCAAGCATCCCAAGTCAAAAAGCTGGACTTCCTGAAAAACCCCCTGTAGACATCTTAGCCATACAGGAAACACACTGTCTACAGGGGGAAGAAGGATCCTGTCACCCTGGGTCTCACCATCACAGTTGGTATGGATTTCTCATTGTGGGGTGGTCATCTGAAATAACAAAAAAATTAAAAAATCAACAATACTTCTTCATATCTGCATGGCCGCGTCCTGGCAGCAACAATCACAAACTAAGAGGACACAATTTTGATAGCATGTATTTATGAACCATGCACTTCAGCCAAGAGGAGAATATTCCAATAACCATCCCAACACTCAACCTCACACCAGATACCATCCTGTTGGCGATTTCAAAAGTTGGGATAGCCTCAACATGGACCAATGGCCTAACCCCAGAGAATACCCACTGGGGACATCGAAATTTATGCAATAAAGGCATCCCTTGGCTTATACAATACCCTCCCTCTAGGTCACCACTCCTTCTCCACATGACCCGTCCCAACATATGCAAGGGACCGCCATCTCACTGAGCTGCATCGACTACATCCTTATGCCAAAAATTCAATGTTCAAACATCTACAACTTCACAACAAAAAGATCAATTTCTATGGCCACCAACTCGTTTTGGTGCAGCTCTCACAACCCCAAACTCACACACAGACGTCGATCTGGAGGAAAATATACCCAGAAAGCATGAATTACCTAAAAATAATTGACTGGGTGAAACACAAGGACACAACCTAGAATTTGCATCCCTGTTTGTATCAGATCCCATCGAAAACTGGGAAAAATTCAAAAATTGAACTACTAATAAAACTCTTCATCTCGCCTCATATAAGTACACCGCTGACACAGACACAACCAGGCGCACCTTGGTGGAACTGGACCACCTTGAGCTCAACACCCTAAAGTCTGGCTATAGCCCCAATCGGGGACACAAATGGGCCAAAATATCCGCCCGCCTATACGCGCTCATCTTCAAACACCAGCACAGAATCAAAGTATTGAGAAAAGGCAAGTTCATAAAAAAAGGTGAAACCTGCTCAATTTTTTTCTTCTACCAATTACACTCTTAAGGCAACCAGACCACGTGCACACAGGTCCTCAAAGTTGATGGCACCATGGCAACTGACCCAGCGGAGTCAAGGCGGAAGTAAACCATTACTACACCAAACTATATTGTGATACCCCAACAGACCCCCAAAAAATTAAAGATTTTATACACAGTGCCATAATACAAAGCACACAACCAGACTATAGCCTCCTAAACCTAATCACACAGGAGAAGATCAAGTAAACAGTCTTTGGTTCACCACGTAGGAAATGCCCAGGGCCTTATGGGATACCTTACAAATTTTACAAAAGATACTATAAGAAAATAGTCCCCCTCCTCTTACCATCAATGAACAAGTGCCTACTGGAGACACGCCTCTTTCCTGGTGGCTAGGACTCTTATGTCATAACCTGCTTAAGAAGGGCGACAAACTGGACCTGTCCAACTGGTGCCCAATTGCACTCTCTAACACTGATACAAAACTACTTGCAAAAATTTTAGCAACCAGATTAGACACAATAACCTCCAAAGTCCTATCGCCCAATCAATTTGGATTCACACCAGGGCGCTCAATCTGGACCAATATACATTCCGCCGCCAGCATATGTCAGTCCAAAGCAACTGGAGCTAAGGTATTCCTAGACCAGGAGAAGGCATATGACCGCGTTAGCTGGCCGTACCTGAAGGAATGCCTAAGCGCCTTCAAACTCCCACCTGGGTTCATAGACTGGGAGATGCTCCTCACAGAATCTTCATCCATGGCTGTATGCAGCCCTGACTTTTTAATTAACAAGATCACACCACTCAGAGGGCTCAAACAAGGGGACCCCCTGAGCCCACTTATGTATAACTTCAGCTTTGATCAACTTCTTCACATCGCTGACTCACGCCTCATGGGCATAACCGCACAAGGCCAGACACCAGTCAAGATACTAGCCTTTGCAGATGAATGTATGAAATATCTAGTTAACAACAAAATGCCCGACAGCTGGAACGCACCCTAGATGAATATTCTATTGTGAGCGATGCATCACTCACCAAAAGAAAAACAGATATAATCCTCCTAGGCAAGTACAATAACAATTGGGCTACAACACTCAAAACTCACTGCCCCCCACAAATGAACAACCTTCTCATCTTACCCTTCTCATCACCTCCTACAACCAACCTTGTTTGTCACCTTGGGATATGGCTGGAAACAGGGGGATATGCCAATGAGACAAATGAAAATAATTTACTACAGTGGGTATCCAGATGCATCACCGACCTCAAGGGAAGATCCCAGGACTAATAGGGCATGTAATCGTTGCCAACTCACACATCCTCCAATACTGTGGTTCTCTGCACATGCAATCTCCTTCTCTCCTACATTCACATCATCAATCCGCGCACTTATCCAAGGATGGTTTTAGACTAGATCCCAGCCATTTGTACGGGTGGAAACATTCTTTGGCTCACACTCCAGCGGAGGCATGGCCTAATAGACTTTGAGGTCAAGACCAACAGTATATTGGGCACCTGTATAAGGAAGTCCTAGCCCCAGACCTCTCACAATAACACTGGTCTAGAATGGAAAGGGCCAACTTTGCACAGGCGCTCAAACTATCCAACTCACTCAACCCGTCCAGCCTCCTCCCATACCTTGCAAACCGCCTCAACGCAGCCGACCTACATGGAACCCCCTCACTTTAAGCACCTTCTCCACAACATTTGGCACATGGGGTGGACCATCACTATCACAGGCACTAGTCAGGGAAGGGGAAGGCCCAGATATTACTTTACGTTGATGAAATTAGAGGACCCCCCCGAGGGACATGTATGCTGTGGCCCTATCCATCGCAAGAATTGACTACCTAGATGCTTTAGACATCCCATATGATCTCACAACACAGAAGGCAATATGGAGGCTAACTCATCACCCACTCCTCCAGCCAAGGGTAAGAGCTAACACCTGGCGTTGCCTCAGAAGAACCTACAGAACAGCAGAGCTCACCAACTCCCTCAATGCAATGTGAGCAGTATGTGGAGGGGATGGCACCCTGCACCACAGCCTAGAAGCATGCCTTCATTTAGAGCCATACGGTGGGAAGTTGCGCATATGCTAAGAACCTAAAATCACCGGGAGATTTCAATCTCTAGAAGCCTCCTCACACTCCAACTTGAATCCCCAATACAGTTACACTCCACTCCCTGATAGTCGCCATTGCAATATGGTTTATCCACACCATATCACTGGATGCCTTCAAGGTAACCATGCCCACCATCCGTGGGACAGTCAGCAGATTTCGCCTACACCTACTGTACACTTTTAAGCCTTGCTTAATGGATACATGAGGCTAAAACAACAACAGCTTGTTAAATCATGGTTCCCAGTCTGTTTTCTGCATATGGATCCATTCCTCCACACCTGATCCATAACAGGGGATACCTCTTTGGAGTAAGGCATTCAACTTTCCTATACCTGGCGGTACCAGCTGGCAACAGGAGTAGCTTGTCTACTCCGGGGTAACTAATCTTACTAAACCTTGCTATATTTCACCTCCCCCTATCCCATTACATATATCAGTATTGTCCATCCCCTGTTCGGCTTACCTTGGCTAGTTAAAATTTAATTATCTTTTAAAACTCAATTAGAGTTTTTCACCAATTGCATAGGGTATCTATTATTGCTGGGCATTGACAATGCTGTTTATAGCAACTTGCTTTTACCTTTCAGGTAACATGACTTGCTGTTTATGGGTGAGGGGTACCATTACCTAAGCATGTTGTTAAACTAAGAATTTTACTACGCTTGGGTTGATAGAAGGCGTTAGAAGATGTTCTTTAATTCAACATAGATGTGGTCACATTTTATAGCTGGCGGCAGAATCATACTAAGCAGATGAGAAAAACATCGTTGGGGGTGACTTTGGAGAGTTTTTTAATCAGTAATGTCTGTCATTTCCAATTGTGGTGCCAACAGAAGACTGAGCGCTAAAAAACCCTATAAGTTTCTCTGTATTTTATTAAATAAAGCAGATAAGAATAATACAAATAAATTAAGATTTAGACTGTTATACACTCAGTGTATACCTTTGCTCTTAGGATTAGAGTTTAAGGATAAGGTATTCTTTGTCTGATTATTTCTATCAAGATTTCATGGACTTTTGAGTCAATAAGATAAAGAGAACCTCTGAGCCTAAGGATAAGTTAAGTTCCACTAGTAGGATTTTTCAAAGGCAGATGTTCCCTTGCTTTCTTGAAGTACCTTCAAGGATTAGGACAAGCCGGTCTAGCGTTGGAGACAACTCTCAACTTGGCTATGAGAAACCCAAATAGGGCGATAGTCTTCATACTATTACCAACCTATCCAACTATATCAATAACACAATCCTAGGATGGTTCTAGTTTGTAATTTTTGTTGATTGATTCCTATGTATGTTTGTGCGCTGAATCCAAAAATGACCTTAGTTTGTTTCCATCAAGTCAGAATTTTTCAAATCGCAAATTTCCAAATGTAGTATATGTTAAAAAAATCACAAGTATGAGAATTTATGACAGAGTAAAATAGGTTTGTTTTGTATAAAACGTATTTTTTTAGTACTAGATGGTCTTTGTATAAAACGTATTAATTTGTGGCTTATAACAGACATAATATAAATAGGATATAGAATTATAGAAATAAAGAAATATAAAAAAACTCACAATTTGAGTCATTTTGTCGATGTTTTTTTATCAGCCATGCTCTGTATCAGGCTTTTCCATGCAATGTGCTCTTCTGGGACCATCTCAGTGCAACATCCAGCAATAGTCCGCCATCATTGTAGTATTACATCTTCCTTAGTAACGCTTTTTATTTCTTTATTGTCCTAATGAAATCTCTCACCCATCTCTTCACTAACAGCACCCAGATTCTCAGAAAAGTAGTCTAAATATGAATGTAGTAAATGAACCTTCAAATGTATGGAACAGCCTAAATTTTGGTACTTCTGCAGCATAGTCTCGATGATAGACTTGGAATTTAGCTACTTTTTGTTATCCAGAAACTTGATTACTATGTCTTTAAAGGCGATCCAGGCTTTTTTCAGCAACTTCCATTTCTTTTTCAAACTTTCCATCTTTGCAAAGTTTTCTAATGTCCATACCCATAAAGGCACCCTCTTTTAGTTTTGCAGTTAAGGAGCCTATATATTTGTTACAAATGTACTGGAACCGTTTACCATCTTTTGATTAGGCTTTCAATAATTTCTTCATCAAGCCTAATCTAATATGTAGAGGTGGAAGAAGAACTATTTTCAACTTGATGAGAGGTTTTTGGAGCACATTTTTTATTTTAGGTTTTAATGAAGATTGTTGTGGCCAATTTTTTTTGTTTCAAATTTTGTTTATGTCTCTGATATCCCATTCACATAAAAAAAGGAAACTTTGTGTACCCACCTTGCTGTCCAAGGATCATCAATATTACTTTGCGATCACCACACATGATTCACTTATGATCATCAAACTCAAAATTTCTGGAGAACCATTTTAGTTGTCATAACATTCTATTAAGTGTACAGAATGCCTATGGGTATTGACGAATACCTGTTTCCATTGTGAAGTAGACAACTTTAAGACTTCATTTCAATGAATTGATGAATAGTCTCCAATCTGTGCTTTCATACATAATGTTTGTCTTTAAACAACCCAAACACATCATTGCAGAATACTAAGTCTTCTTGTTCCAAAATTTATGGAATAAAATCTTTTTTTCTGTATCTGAAATAAGAAAACAAAGTGCCAGCTTCAAGAAAACTTATAACTTTAAGCTATGAACCAAGTAATTCTGAAGTCTCTTTGGTCAGGTATAAGTTGTGAATCAAATCTTTCAGTTCAGTTTGTGTAAAAGATTGTGGAGCAAGATTTCCAGGTTTGTACTCCTCTTCATTATCTTTGGTTTCTTCACTCAATTTAATTTCTTAAACATCAACTTCAGGTAATTGTTCTGGTTGCATAGGCACTGGAATGCCTGGACCATGAGGTACAGAATGTAAAGCCAATGGCAGATCTGTATAAACAAAGTTCTTTTTAACTCTTTAAATTAGAACTGTGAACACCAAATGAATAAAAGTAACAATCATCACTATGATTCTGTGGCTCTTTCCAGACCATTAGAACGGAAAATCTGAAAGCATGTTGTTCAACCTTTGACCACTATCTCAGTCCTTCAACGCACATATAGCAAACATAGTTGGGTGCCCAAGTTTTATCTTGTTCCCCTAGTTTTATAAAAAAATATGCAAGATACACTTGCCTCACAAATGATGATATATGTCTTTTTTGCCTTGACACCATTAACTTACCACAAATATAACAGAAGGAATCTTCAGACTTTGTATAGCCTTTTGACGCCATTTAAAACACTGTGTGTTTGCTTTTTATTGTATATCTGCAGACACAAAAACCTTTATCATGAAGGATATGTACTAATGGTTGCTTCAACAATGACAATTGAGATGCAAAACACGTTTAATGATAAAAGTGGTGCCATCTTCCAGATTATGATGTCAATAATTCATTTCAATTTTAAACCAACAAATGACAGCATTTACTATGTATTTAAATCTGTTAGTACGTCTTTATTTGTGTTTTTTGATATATAATACATTTGCCTGGTCCAAAAAGATGTCGATCTAATGAATAAAATTGTTTATTTTGTATTTTCTATATCTATATATTTCTATATTCTATTATACTATGTCTGTTATAAGCTTTAACAAATAATACTTTTTTATGATATAAACATATTTCAATCTGTCATTAAGTCTCATCTTTATAATATTTTCACTATATACTATACTTAGCAAATTGTGATTTGCAAAAATTCTGATGTATTACAAACTAAGGTCATTTTTGGATTTAGAGCACAAACATACATAGGAATCATTCATCAAAAATTGAAAAACATGATGCAACCAATAAAATTTAGGCCTGTGTAATTTATCTCAAAGCACAAATAAGAACCTGTGCAGTAGACTGGAGAGCTAAAGTGAGCCACTTAGCTAAAAAGTCTACATCTAGTATTCATTTGAGTAGCCAGCTCTAAAAAGCTACAGATAGCTGGAAATATATTGCACCATCTATCTATGTATTAGTTTACTATAGTATTTGACTATATATGAAAATTTTGAAATGCTTATATTACTTACTAAGCTGGTCATG
>JAKSZP010002944.1:0-106770 GCA_022478985.1 Massospora cicadina
CTTGCATCCCAGGTTTGGACTTAGTCTTAGTGAGGAAGCCAATATCTATCCCATGTTGTTGCAATCAGAGTTTCACCTGCTGCTACTGCTTGAGTTTATTCAGACCCGCGTGTTAGCAAATTCAACCCTGATCACAATGTGTTTGAAATCAAAGAGGCTTCAATGTCAGGATCCAAGGGGTCCCCATCCTCTTCCACCTCAGCTGGTTTAGTGGGACCAAGTTTCTTCCTCCCCTTTCCAGTACTAGACTGGGCAGGGGGTGAAGGCTGCTTAGTCGCAACAGCCTCCAGAATCTTAACATTGAAAGGTCCCTAAATAGACCTCTCTACTTCAGTTAGATGTATTGGGTTAGAAGGCATTGGACCACTATTGCTAGCAGGAAACACCTCCCTCACCTCTGCCTCTTCCCCTAAAGGCCTCACGTGCTCCGTCCCACCCACATCCCTAATAGTCACTCGCCTCTTATGGGATTGATTGATGGGGAGAACCCCATCCATTTGGGAGGTGACAGTTTCCAAAACGTCCTTTGCGGATTGGGACAAAGCGCCACTAAGCTCGATTTGGAGTCTAGCTGCTTCCCTCGCCTTCTGGAACTCTTTGACTCCTTGTTGACCTTTCTAGAACCTTTCAGCACCTTGGTCACCACCTCCGAACTGGTGTTGCCAGATGCCGCCTCCTTTTCTTAAGCTGACAACTCAGTGAGCTTCTCCAACGCCTTCTGGAGAGCCAACTTCTCTTTCTCAGAGGGCACCATTGCTGGAACCCCTGAGCTAGGCCCGCTAGGCTTGGCCACTGCCTCAGGAGGTTGAACCTGAGGAATTTGGCTCTGACATGCCCCTTTGCACCACACAAGAAGCACTTGTCCAGTGGTACCACAGGGACATTCCAGGTCCCCACAGTGACTGAACGAGGAACTCCCCGCATGATTTTGAGTCAACCTTCAAACTCCAGTCCCCTGATCCTACGGTGAACTTTTTCAAGCTACCGTCCTTATGCTTCAGGCTCTTTACCAGCTTGTTATCATTAAAGGAGATCACTCTGCCAAAGCCTTTCAGCCAAGACAATATGGCCCCTCTAGTGATCACTGGTAATCAAACCATCAGAATGATCTTTCAAATCTCAGTGCCAATCTCAAGACCTATGGCCTCCTCATCCTTCGTGCTCAAACTGGCAGCCAAAACCTTTTCCTTTTGAAGCTTAGATTGGAAGGTCATAAGTTTCAATCCAGGAGCCAAACGTGAAACATGGAGTGGGGCGAACCCAGACCCTCAATCACCCTGACCATGAGCATCTCCTTAGACCACCCAGTCTTCACTTCCACAGCGTAAACCCTCTTGAGGCTCCCCACCATGCATGCCATCAGATCCTTGGAGAGGCCAGAGTTCCCCGCTTTAAAAAGCTTGGTTCTGACCCCAAATCTATTTATCCACTGCTGCAAAGGAGACCAAAGCCTCCTGTGCAGAAGGAGCCACCCCACTGTTAATTTTTTAATGTATTTGGTCTCTCTGGTTTGTTTCTGTGATGAAGTTTGCTCTCCAGGCCCTTTTTATATGGGAACCATTGCAGCCCTTTTGGTCAGTCCATCATTTTGGTATGTGAGTTCTCTCACCTTTCGCCACACCAGTGTAAGCCCACATAAGCTACTGGCCTTCCAGGTTTCAGGCCAACCTAGAAAACCGCGGTTATTATTGTAGACAGGTGATCCAAGGCCCAATCAATCAGGATTGCCCCACCCTTGTCACTAAGTCCTGCTTTTGCAGTGCCCCGCCTCATTGGGAAGTAGTGTGACAGACAATACACCTGACTCTTACCTCCCGCTTCCTGCCCATATTCCCCCCCAAAGGAGAGTGAATGCACCCGCAAGAACAGGTTGGGTTACAGTCATTATCTTCCCTCCACACCTCATCCAGGCCACTACAGGACCCTTCTAAGGTGCCTCTTTGGGCTCTAGTGTTGGCTACTCACCCATGTTTCCATGAGCTTTCCTCAGTCATGCCACGTGAAGGCCAGCTTACCTCATCTAGCTCCCAGAAAATATATCTTCATGTTCTTCTGAAAGGGCTTCTACATCCAGATGTTGATTGGAATTAAGGGTGTCCCTAAATCTACTTAATTACTAGGAGGAATTTTAGTAAGCCTTTCAATTCCTAAGTCTTGTAGAGTGTCAAAACATTTTATGTCCATAATATGTCTAATAGGACAGGGTTTGACATAGGCAATGATCACATGTCATAAGACTTTAAGATTAAAATTGGTAAAATTCCCAAAAAAACCAGAGATAGACTCTTAAAAGGCTGAATCTAAGTCCTGGACAGGTCAAAGCTTACTTAATAAAAGGATTGGGTTGTCCATAAAACTCTATAACATGGGTATGTGTTTTGAATTTTTACTCAGGAGTTCATTATGACCTGAGAACATGAAGATTATAATAAAGGGTTGGGGAGTAAAGAGGTATTCCGTCCTCAGCATCCACAATGTTGTGGGTAGTTTATTTTTAAGTCTATAATTTGGTACTTTATCCAACAGATAGAGGTAGGATACTCGATGAGGCAGAAATTCTTCTTTGAGGCCTCTTATTTTTAGATGGGGATCTCAAATAGCAGTGGTACCTGATATTTCATAGGAGAGTTATATTTTCTAAGGATGATTATACTCAAATTCTCTTGTAAGGTGGACTCCATTGAGTAAATCATAATTACTGTTATAAAAACTATATCAAGAGCAGTGATTAGAAGATATACAAATCTAAGAGGCAAATCTGAGTAGGCAAAATAACTTATTTGGGCTGAGCTCCCACTGTTCCATATTTAGCCTTGTGGATTAAATAGGAGCCATTTAGATTTTTTAAATAAATTTGGGAGAATATACCATTAACTGAGGATTTAGTGTCAACCTTGGCTAAAATTTTACTTTTATGGATTGCTACTCCCACTTGTACAACCAAATATCCAAATTGGGAATTAATGTTGAAAGACTTTCATTATATACTTGTAGCGATGCTATCTAAGGTTTTGTTTAGTAAAAATTTGGGGGTTTCAACTTGTTTGAAAATTTTTGTTATTTAGATACTGGCTTTTGCTAGCATAGCTGACTGTAAAATTTTGTTTTGATGTATGTCCTATATAAGAATAAGAAAGTTTAAAGTTATTGCCTTGATTAGAAGGGGGCACATTGACTTTAGCATGGGTAGCTAATAAAATCAGCTGAAAGTACTAGGCATGAAGCAAGTAATTTGAGGTGCTCAGGATTCGTCAGCAAATGGAGCCTTTTTATTTAAGCTTGCCTTTCTTTTCATGCAATATTCTGTGGGTGACAGTAACAGCTATCCACATTGTGATTAGTATTTTTTAATAGATGCCTTACTGGCCCAGGTTAGGAGATTTGAGAGGCGTTGCATCTAGAAATTGTGGGAAAGCTTAAGGAGTAGACCTAGTAGGCCCAGCATTCATAATGAGGTCAGGAGGAATCTCCATATGAGCATCTTTGATGTGCAGCAGAGAGGCAAGGTTATTCTTCACCGCCTTATGGTATAACTAGATATTGATCATTAATTTTAACGCAGATAATGTGGCTGTAACGGCATCATTCAAGGTAGTCAATTTATTGCAACTAGAGTATGGTCATTGTCAGAATTTTAACCAGATGGAATCCTCCAATGATTAAGCGTTATTTGGGATGCTATGGCCAATCCTGGCGGAATAACTTATTGACTGAATTTAGTTTTATTGAATATGATTGCTGGTTAGTTGCTCACCAATTTGGGTTGAGCCAAAATTAGTAACCGCCGAGTTTAATAGTAGGTTTGAGTGGGGCCAATCAGTGGCCCCAAATTAGTATAAGGATCACCAGCGACTAAAAGCCAAGGATGATCCACTTGATATCAGTCAGAAGAATCAGAGTTTGATGCCAACTGCCATTTGTGGTAGTTGTGGGATTTCGAGTGGAAAGCCAATATATTCACTTCAAATGTTCGCTGCCTGTACTGATTATCCAATGTCAATGGATCTGAAAAATATGAGTTTGAGGCGGCCAAGAATGTTTCTGGTGCCTCATTTATTATTAAGATAGGATGAGAATAGATGTCAGCAAGATGCTGAGATATTCTGAGTCAAGCAAGCGACTGAAGTAGTTTCTGGCGCATTATTATCAATATGAAGGCGAATACAAATTTGATGTTTATTTAGATATTTATTTATATGGCTCGCCGATGACTTAAGGCTGAAGGTGAGCCAAAACTAATTTGGACATCGGGAAGGATGGAGTGAGAGAGTCGACGCCAGGGAAGAGAATAATGTAGAAGAAGTAGTAGAAGAAGAGAAGTGGTTGGCTGGAAGAACTAGTGGAAGAGCAAATAGGTCAGTGGTGGGCGCAGTAGCCCTTTTGTAAATAGTATAAATACCTGGCACTTCCCTTTCAATAAACATCTCCCTTTGCCTATTCTACCTTTTGTTAAAAGTTTATTATTTATTTTGTTGGTTGGAGTTTAGGTTAAAGGGGATTCCCAAATGGCACAGGTGACATGCCAAGGGGTTAGCCGGTGCTGCTAGTCCTGACGCCTAAGGTGAAAAGGCAAAGGCTGACCAGTCTTCATACTGGCTAGCCTGCCAACTAGCAGAGCCCATAGTCAAATTTCTGACATTAGTGCTCACTAGAGGGGACTCTGCTGGTTGGTGCTGAAGTAGCTAAAGGTTGGTGAAGAGGTGGTGGTGATGCACCACTGTGGTTTGGTTCCAGCGGTTGGTGGTGGCGGGGAGGGGCAATCCCTAGACGCCCGCCTCACATGCTGAGGTTGGAATTAGGAGGATTTCCATCTGGTTAAGTGGGGGGAAATGTCAGAATTTTAACCATATGGAATCCTCCAATGATTAAGCGTTATTTGGGATGATATGTCCAATCCTAGCAGAATGGCTTATTGACTGAATTTTGTGTTATTTAATATAATTGCTGGTTAGTTGCTAGCTTTTCTTTCTCGTAAAAATCACTTTAGCTACTATGATTTGATTTAAACACCAAATTTGGATAATCACACACAGGAAAGATGAGCAACTTTAATAACAAATAATACAACATGGGCGAGCGTCGCGGCAAGCAGTGCACTTAACGGTGCAACTAAGGGCAAGAAACGCCCTGGAGGGGGACTGGGAACCCAATCTGAAAAGAAATTGCAAACTCAGACACCATCTGGGTTTATGGTATTTACTGTAAAGCACGCGCAAAACATTTACATTCAATTCAACCAATCTTTGTCAAAGGTGGAACACGGGATCAGACTCTTCCTTGGGAATGAGTCACTGACCCTGTGGGAGAAAATATGTGAGGCACAGCCCTCACTTTTCCCTCACGCGGTGTACGTAGCCACCAACAACATGGGCCGCGCCTGGATTGATATTGGTTTTGAAACAGCTGATGAAGCTGATGCCACAGCAAAAATCTGCGTGGAAATTGCCCTCCCTGAGGGCAAAAAAATTGTGCGCACCGCGCGCACCAGATGGAACAAAGTGAAAACTTTTTTCATCTCCTTTGACTCGCTCCCCACCAACCTTCCTCATAAGGTAATTGAGGAGGAGCTCCGCAAAGGTCTTGTGGCCTATGGAGAAATCCAACAACTTGAATTACAGCGATTTCGCTTAATGGCTGACCTGTGCACGGGCAAAGCTATTGCTGTAATCAACCCCTTCCCAGAAGTGGAAGAGGATTTATCCAGAATTCCCCATGCAGCAGAATTTCACTTCACAGATGGGGGCCAGTCAGCTGCATTCCGAGTTACACCAGAACGCTCACCACCCATTTGCAACCACTGTGGCTCACTGGGTCACAAGGAACATGCATGCCCTGTAAAAGAGGGCTTAATGGAAAATGATTTTTGTGAAGAAGCTATGGACGAAGATAATGAAAACTTCGCCAAAATGACTAATGGCCACCACTCATTCCGCTGAGGTGAAGATGACTATACTCCATCATGGACCCAGTTACAAGTAAACAGTGTAAAGCAGCACAAAAAGCCCGCAAGAGATCAGCGGCTGAAGCAGCGGCACACGCGGAATCCGCCATTAATCATGGACAAATTCAGGAGGATATTTCAGACATTCACCAAACCAACCAATCAGAACAATATGCTCAGGTCAAAAATTTTCACAGTAACCAGACTGAGCCACAAAGCGTCATCAGTCATGCACATACTGAGGAACAATGCAACCGCAATTTGGGTGAAAATGCGGTGCACAATGCAACAAAGTTGAACCTCAAAAATATAAAATCCAATCAACAACCCGCATCAAATCAACATGAGACCTGTGCAGGAAAAGTTGACGCAAATGCAAAAAACTGCAGTTCCCTTGAATCATTGGGTCAGATCAAGGGAACCAACAATGGCAGTGAAAGAGTTGGAGTACAGACACGGAGCATGGCCAAAAATGAGCCGTGGTGGGATAGGACCAGAGGGTCCTCCCAACTGCTCCTGAGGCGCCGCAGGCACCTCAGTGTCAATAGGGACATTAAATATCACGTGAGCCAGGGCTCACATGTCCCAAGCCAAAAAGCTGGCTTTCCTGCGAAAACCTCTTGTAGACATCTTGGCCATCCAAGAAACCCACTGCCTACAAGGGGAAGAAGAATCCTGGTCAACCAGGGTCGCACCATCACAATCAGTATGGACGTCTCACTGTGGGGTGATAGTCCAAAACAACAAAAAATTTAAAATTACAAATTCATCATCACACTTTCATGGTCAAGTCCTGGTAGCAACAATCACATGCCAAGATGAAATAATTTCGTTAGCATGTATCTATGCACTATGCACTGCAACTGAGAGAAAAAAAATTGAAAAATTTTCTACCCTCACCCTCCCACCAGATATCATCATGTTAGGAGATTTCAACTGCTGGGATAACCCCCAATACAGATCAATGGCCTAATCCCAGGGAATACCCACCTGGACACATTGAATATCGCACAATGAAGGCATCTCTTGGCTTACAGGATGCTCTTCCTCCCAATTCACCAATCCTTCCCCATATGACAAGACCCAACATATGTGAGGGACTGCTCATATCAATGAGTCGTATTGACCACACCCTCATCCCACAATCCCACCACTCAAGAATCTCCAAATTTACAACAAAAAAAATCAATTTTTCAGATCACCAATTAGTTACAGTGCAGTTAGCGCCAACCCAATCCCACACACAGGTGTCACCTTGGAGAAAGCTTCACCCAGAAAATATAAGATTTCCTGAGATATCTGACTGGGTTGAAAACAAGGCTACAAACCCAGAATTCACAGCCCCATTTACTTCGGATCCCATCAGAACATGGGAAAATTTTTAAAAAAGATTTAATTAACAAAACCCTCCATATTGCATCACGCAAGTACACCGCGGACACAGCCACAATCAAGCGTACCTTGGCAGAAATAGAACACCTGGAAATAAATACTCCAAGATCTGGCTATAGCCCTAATTGGGGATGCAAATGGGCAGAAATTTCAGCTTGACTTAACAATCTCATCTTTGAACACCAACACAGAATCAAAGTATCAAACAAAGGTAAGTTCATAAAGGAAGGCAAAACCTGTTTGACATACTTTTTCCGCCAATTCCACTCCCACGGAAACCAGCCCATGTGCACACAGGTCTGCAAGACCAACAGCACCATGGCAACTGACCCTGAGGAGGTCAAGGTGGAAGTATACCACTATTACACCGAATTATACTCGTGATATGCCAACAGATCCACAAAAAATTAAAGAATTTATTCAAACTGCCAAGATACAAAGTACATAACCAAATTACAATATACTATCCCTTATCACACGGGAGGAGATTTGGGAAATAATTTGCGGTGCACCACGTAGGAAATGCCCAGGGCCTGAGGGGATACCCTACGAATTTTACAAAAAATATTTTCAACAAATCGCCCCCCTCCTATTGGCGTCAATGAACCAGAGTTTGTTGGAAACACGCCTATTACCAGGAGGCCATGAATCCTACGTTATAACCTTTTATAAAAAGGGTGACAAGTTGGACCTGGCCAACTGGCGCCCAATTGCACTCTCCAACACTGACACAAAAATTCTAACAAAAATTCTAGCAGCTAGATTAGGCGCAATTGCATCTGACGTCCTATCACCCAACCAGTTTGGGTTTATACCAGGGCGTTCAATATGGAACAACATTCACCCTGTTGCAAATATTTGCCAATCCAAAGCAACTGGTGCCCTGGTCTTCTTGGATCAGGAAAAGGCGTATGACCGCGTTAGCTGGCCATACCTAAAAGAATGTCTACATGCCTTCAAAGTCCCACCAAGGTTCATAAAATGGGCGATTCTCCTAACAGAATCTGCAACCATGGCTGTATGCGGCCCTGGATTCCTAACAAACAATATCAAACCACACAGAGGGCTCAAACAAGGGGATCCCCTCAGCCCACTGCTATACAATTTCAGCTTTGACCCGCTCCTCCGAGTAACTGACTCACGTCTCATGGGGATAACCACTCAAGGACAACCAACAGTCAAGATACTGGCCTTTGCAGATGACTGCGTAGCAGGTATAGCAAACAATGAAGATGCCCGACAGCTGGAACACACTCTAGAGGAATACTCCAAGGTGAGCAATGCATCGCTCAACAAAAGGAAGACAGAAATCATCCTCTTAGGCAAATACAAGAACAAATGGGCCACAACATCAGAACCTCACACCAACACTCGAAGAAAAAACTCAATTATATTACCCTTTGCAACACCTCCCACCACCACTCCTGTCCGACACCTTGGAATCTGGCTAGAATCAGGGGAATATGCTAATGAGACAATGGAAAGTAACCTGTTACAACGGGTATCCAAACGCGTCGCCTCCCTCAAGGGAAGAACCCCAGGACTAACAGGACGAGTTACAGTTGCTAACTCGCTCATCCTCCTAATACTGTGGTACCAGGCCCATGCGATAGCCTTCTCACCTACCTTTATAACCTCAATTCGCGCGCTTATCCAGGGCTGGCTGTGGCCTGGCTCTCACCCTCCTATACTGATGGAAACACTATTTGGCCCACGCTCAAGCGGAGGCATGGGACTATAGATTTTGAGAGCCATGCCAATCACATCCTAGGTACCTGGATAAAGGAAATCCTTGCTCCAGACCTCCCGCAACAACATTGGTCCAGAGCAGCAAGGACTAACTTTGCACAGGCGCTTAAATTAACCAACCCACATAGTCCACCCAGACTACTTTCATACCTTGCCAAGCACCCTACTGCAACGGGTCCGCATGGAACCTCCCCTCATTTCAAACATATCCTCCAAACCATCCGCTATATGGGATGGACCATAGAGAACATGGGTACTATACAGGGAAGGGGACGACCCAGCCCCCAATTCAAATTAAGAAACCCAGAAAACCACCCTCAGAGGGATATGCTCGCAACAACCCCAAGCATAGCTAGGATAGAATACCTAAATATGCTGGACATTCCCTATGATTTAACCACACAGAAAGCAATGTGGAAAATGACACACCACTCACTCCTACAAACAAGGATAAGAGCAAACGCCTGGCGCTGTTTGAGAAGGACCTATAGGACGGCGGACTGCTCCAACTCCCTCCACAAAACATGTGCAGTATGTGGAGGGGAGGGATCCCTACATCACCGCCTAGAAACATGCCCCCCAACCAAAGCTTAATTGGCAGGAAGTCGCACGCCTGCTCAAGATTCAAAACGAACAGGAATTCTCAATATCAAAGAGTATCTTCATGCTCCAGATCGAGTCACCAATCCCATATACCCTCCGCTCCCTAATGATACCCATTGCAATGTGGACAATACACACAATTGCATTAGATGCGTTCAAGGGCACGGTCCCAACCATTCATGGGATTATTAACAGATTTCATGTCTACTTACTAGAGCACTTCCAAGCCTGGCTCTATGGATATATGAGACCAAGACAAAAAGCGCTCATATAGTCATGGTTCCCACTCTGGTTCCTCCACACAGACCCTTTCCTTCACACCTGCTCCATAGCAGGGGAAACCCCCTCAGAGTTGTGCACCAACCCCCCCATACCTGGCAGTCCCGCTGGCAACAGGGGTAACTTGAGTACCCTGGGGTTCCCAATTTTTATATTTCTTAGTTATTCTCTTTTAAATTTTATTGCGGGGAAGGCCGACCATGGGACGGACACTACTGAATATGACTCAGGACAGATAAACTTAGTACCAGGGGAGGCACCCCAGAGAAGTGATGCTATCTCTTGTTGCCAGCGGGAACGCCACTTATGGGGAGGGGAGGGAACGTGTGAAGGGGCCGTAGCCACTATTGAGAACGTGTGGAGGAAGGGGTCTGATTTGATGAACCAGACTGGGAACCAGGAGGAGACCAGCTGTCAGCGACGCGGTGGGAGGTATCCAAACATCCACGCTTGAAAGTGGTCCACCAAATGAGACCGGAATCTGTGGACAGTTTCTGGGAGGGTGGGGGTGGAGCCTGCGATGGCATCTAAGACAATCGTGTGGATGGTCCACATGGCGATTTCAACCACCAGAGCATGGTTGGAGGGTGGAAGGGAGGAGGCCATTGATAGAGCAAACATATCTCTTGACAGACTGAAGGGATGCGTTTGATCCTGGCCCAGCAGACGTTGAACTTCGCGCCATATCACTTTAGAGGTGGGGCACTTCTCCAGGCAGTGGAACAGCGTTCCATACTGGCCACACACGACGCAAGATGAGTGTAAAGCGTTAGAGTGCTCGGCCATATGGTACACCCACCTTAGGCAGTGCCACACATGGGAACGGATTTGAGGCTGCAACAGAAGATGGTGTGCATATTTCCAGATAGTTTTTTGGGTCTCAATAGAATAAGGGATGTCCATCATGTCCAGGTAGTCCACCCTGAATAGGACATGGGGTTGAATGGGGATCACGCCATCATGGATGGGTAGCCCCTGTACCTCTTGTGTGAACTGAGGAGAGGGGCAGCCTCTTTGGATTGTATGTCCGCTAATACAAATTCTTCACTCTGCGCTCCGCATGGAGAGTAGGATTCGTTTGTAGTGGGTTTTAGTCCCGTGAGGACCTGTGGCCGATGTGTGTGATGCGAGGTATTTCATCAGGGAGTGGGGGTTCGATGGATTGTTGAGGCCCAAGGCTCAGGAGAAGTTGGAGTGGGCTGCGCGGGACCAGTGTTGGGATGGGAGTGTAGGAGCGGTGACGGCCGTAATCCAGGTGCCCAGGATCTTGGCAGCATGGGCTTTGAAGTCAAGCAGGCCCATGCCACCATGATGATGAGGGCCAAACATGACCTCTAGCCGCACTGGTGGAGGGCGGCCTGGCCAAAGCCATCCTTGCAGCAAGGCATACAAGGATTTGAAGAAGCTTGGGGAGAAGGGGATGGCGTGGGCTCCGAACCAGACTTTGGATAGGAGCATAGAGTTGGCTAAAACAACCCTGCCAGTAAGGGAAGTAGGGTGGGCTCTGAGAGAGGCGATTCACTTCGTCACATTGTCCAGAATATGGCACTCCATTACTGCTGACGCGTATCCGCCTGCCTCCATCCACACGCCCAGATGGCGCACCGGTCCTATGGTAGGACATGGCATGAAGGGGAGTACCAGTGGAGCGGTGTGTGTTGAGTTAGTAAGGCGTGGACGTGGGCGAGCAGATGGGCTGGGTTGGGAACTAATTGCTGGGGCCCAGCAGTTCTGAAACTGACCAAGGAGGATGATTTTGGTTTTGGAGGCGTTCAGTGCCACGTTACTTACCCAGGAATATTCCTGGATGAGAGCTTCAAGCGCGCATGCATCTTGATTATTAGACACCCCAACCACACAATCATCTGCGAACGCCAATATCTTGACTGGGGCTTGGCCTGGCACATGGACCCCAGTGAGTTGGGCATTCACATTTCGCAGTAGTGGGTCAAGGCCGAAGTTGTATAAGAGTGGGCTGAGGGGGTCCCCTTGTCGCAAGCCCCTTTGAGGGCAGACTACTTCCGTTAGGAAGCTAGGGCCACGCACTGCCATTGTTGCAGATTCCGTGAGCATCATCACCCAGTTGATGAAGCGAGGGGGTAGGCGGAATTGATGGAGGCAGGCCCTTAGGTATTCCCAGTTTACTCTATCATAGGCCTTTTGTTGGTCCAAGAATACAAGTGCCTTAGAGGCTGTGGACTGACATACATTAGCCACAGAGTGCACGTTATCCCAAATTGACCTTCTGGGTATGAAACCGAATTGTTCTGGGGAGATGGTGGCAGATGCTACATTCCCTAATCGGTTAGCCATAATTTTAGTTGAAATTTTGGTGTCTGTGTTTGTTAGAGAAATGGGGTGCCAGTTGGATAAGTTAAGCTTATCCCCTTTCTTGAAGAGTGTGATAGTAAAGGCCTCATGTCCTCCTGGTAGGAGGCGCATTTCCAACAGGCTTTGGTTAAGTGAGGCAAGCAGAAGTGGGGATATATATTTGAAATATTTTTTGTAGAACTCATATGGAATGCCATCTGGGCCTGGGCATTTTCGGTTTGGCGCACCGCGAATAGCTGTCCATAATTCATTTGGAGTAATTAAGTTCATTATTTCTGGGTATCAGAAAACGGTGCGGATATGAGCTTGGTTGAAAAATTCCGCCATTTTGGCTGACTGAATTGGTTCATCTTGGTACAACTCAGAGTAATATTTTTGCATTTTGATTGCCACTTCAGCTGGTGTATCCACAATAGAATTATCCGATCTTCACACCTGTGTTCAGGCCACACTCTGGCGTGGTGCAAAATTTTTTTAAAGAAATATGCGGTGCACTTGTCACCTTTTGTGATGCGTGTGGCCCTGTATTGAACACAAACCCGATGTTTGTGTTGCCTTTCGAGTTCATTGAGGTGGGCAGCTGCCTCCACCCACTTCCGGCTCCATGCAGGGCTGTATCCTGTAGCTGGAAAGTTGGACTCCAAGTGTGCCAATTCTGCCTGAGTGCATGAGATAACTGCCGATGTGGCTCATGAGCGTCTGGAGGAGAGATGGTGAGAGTAGCAGATGGTGTCCTCTTTGAAAGTTGCCCATGTGGAAATGGGGTCCGCGCAAAACGGTGCAACAAACTTTTTTGCTAAAGTTGCCTCTTCCACCCATGTGGAAAATCCTGGCGACGCGAGCTCAGGGGGGCGGATTTTGCACCAATGTGGGGCCTTAGCAACTGTGACAGGTAGGTGGTAGGTTATTGAGACCAGTCAGTGGTCGGAGAATTCCATTTTTGTTGTTTTGAAGTGGGAGATGTGGGGTTGGAATTTCGCCAGCGTTAAAATAAGGTTGATGCGGGTCATGGACCTTAATTGGCCATTGTGGACGTGGGGACGGATCATGTTTTTGAGCAGTGGGGCATGTCACAGCAGCGCATCCATTAACCCAAGGGTGGCCTTTAGAACGTGTAGTTCTACGTGACCCTGTGGGGCGTGGGGTGAGGGAGGCCACCAGTCCGTTGGTGAGGTTAGCCAACAGTTCATGTCACCGACTAGGAAAGAATCAGGGGGTAGCAGGAAGATTTGACTGACGAGAAAAATTCCTGATGCTCATGTGCACCATTTGGGGCATAGATGTTGACAATTGCATGTGCTACGTCAGCCCATGAGAAGGTGACGACGAGCACTCAGCCATTTAGGAATGTTTCTGAGGATACAAATTTGAAAAAATTATTTTTCTGAATTAGCACCCCACAGTGCTTTGACCAAAAGGATATGGATGGGAGGAGCATTGTTTTCTAAGCTTCCTCGGAACCTCGTGGACAGTGGGACTCCTGGATAGCCAGGATATCCACGGGTAAATTTTGTTAAAAAAAAACTCAGTTTCCTAGCCTGGGATGGGGAGGCCTTGAGTCTGGCAATATTCAACATCCCTAAAGTGAAGGTTTCCCCCATCGCACCTTAGGTGTGAGGGGGTGGGCCCCCAGGCCCACCAGCTTTTTCTAGATCCCCATGGGCTTTCACAGCAGCATGGGTGTTAGCAGCAATGCTATCAGAGTTTTTGTTGATTTTTGCAGAAAGAGTCGCGTTGGCTTTAGCCTTCACTTTTTGTTTTCCCGACATTGGACAAATTTTTTGTGGTGCGGATGAGTTTGGTGCACCGTTGAGTGGGTAAAAAAAATTTCAGTTGGGATAGGTCCCAAGTCAGTTTTGACTGGAGCTTGGGTGCAACAATTGGGTGAGAATGAGTCTCCCATTAGATCCTCAGATTGAGTGGCCCGCTTGGCATGGGCTTCCCAATCTAATTGGTTGATGGATTCCCAAGTTGCTTCCGCCGCAAAGGTTTCCATGTCCTCCTGGCGTTGTGAGTGTGGGATAGCGGTGGTGGCAATGGCCGTTTCCTTGGCCGTGGCCCTATGGGCCTGCTTGGCCTTCTTCCGTTCTTGTGGGGAGATATGCTTTACCAATAGGTAGCAGCCTTGTGCTCCCCACGGGAAAGCCTCCTTGGTGCTTGTGGTTAGTTTGTAGTGCGCCTCTCCGTTGGCCATGGCCGCCAAGGGGTGCTCTTGGAATGTGACGCCCTCCTTGATGGGGCATGTGTGCGCCTTATGGCCGAACGCGTCACAGTGGGTGCAAATGGGGGGCGCGCTGTCCACGGTCACCCAGAATGGGTGGGTGGTATGCCCTGCAATATCAATAAAAGTGGAGTGCGGGATCTGGGTTAGGTCCTTCGCGATCTCCTCAGTTGGGGTCAGAACTGCGATGGCTTTGCCAGTGCACAGGTGTGGCATCAGCGTGAAGCGTTGCATTTTGAAAGATTGTATTTTGCCATATACGGCGAGACCATCTTTCAGGTGTTGTTCCAAAATGTCACATTTTACTGTAGTAGGCAAAAAGTCAAACGTGAGGAAAATTTGGTTTGATTTTGTCCATCTGGTGCATTTGGTTTTGACAACCTGTTGCCCTTCGGGGAGGTTGACCTATGTGCATCACTGCAGCCTCATCTGCTGCTTTTTTGCTTTCGAAACCTAGGTCCAGCCAACCGCGTGACATGGAGTGAGGTGCAACGTACACCGCGGTTGGGAAAATTTTGTGTACATCTTCACAAAATTTTTCCTATAAGGCCATTTTTTGGATGTCCAGATACACGCGGACTCTGAATTCCACCGATGAAAGTGGTTGGGAGTGTGGCGTGTTGATGTACTGGTTGCATCGTACTTGCCATGCTAGTATCTCTGGGGAAATCATGACTGCCAGTTTTTTAAGATTTTTGTCTATTCCGCCGGATTCTCCAGGGCACTTTCAAACGTTGGAGGCCGCGGGCCTTCCACCTGCTCCTCTTACCTTGCTTTCCCAACTGCTCCCTGACATGGGCGCAGACTAATCTCCTCTGTGAGATTATCAAACTAGATTCAGTCTTGAATCGAATAGGTTGCAAAAGTGATTGCAACGAGAAAGAAAAGTCTTCTTAATTATTCTCTTAGTTTCACATATATTTGGTAACGTCTGTCCCCTGGTCAGCTTACCTCAGTTAGATGAAAATTGCTGGTTAGTTGCTCCCCAACTTGGGTTGAGCTGAAATTAGTATTCCACCGAGTTTGGTAGTAGGTTTGAGTGGGGCCAATTGGTGGCCCCAAATTAGTATAAGGATCACCAGTGACTAATAGCCAAGGATGATCCACTTGATATCAGTCAGCAGAATCAGAGTTTGATGCCAACTGCCATTTGTGGTCAGTTGTGAGATTTCCAGTGGAAAGGCGATGTATTTGCTTCAAACATTTGCTGCCTGTACTGATTATCCAATGTCAGTGGATCTGACAATTATGAGTTTGAGGTGGCCAAGGTTGTTTCCAGTACCTCATTTATTATTAATATAAGATGAGAATAGATGTCAGCAAGATGTCGAGATATTCTGAGTCAAGCAAGCAACTGAAGTAGTTTCTGGCGCATTATTATCAATATGAAGGTGAATACAAATTTGATGTTTAGTTAGATTATTATTTATATGGCTCACCGATGACTTAAAGCTGAGGATGAATCAAAACTAATTTGGACATAGGGAAGGATGAAGTGAGAGGGTCGACGCCAGGGAAGAGAATAATGTAGAAGAAGAAGTAGTGGTAGAAGAAGAGAAGTGGATGGCTGGAAGAACCAGCAGAAGAGCTGATAGGGTGGCGGCGGGCGCAGTAGCCCTTTTGTAATTTTAGATTTTAAATTTATTGCGAGGAAGGCTGACCATGGGACGGACACTTCCAAATTTGACCCAAAAGGAACAGAACTTAGTAACATGGAAGGCACCCCAGAGAAGCGATGCTATCTCTTGTTGCCAGCGGGAATGCCACTATGGGGAAGGGGAGGGAACGTGTGAAGGGGCCGTAGCCACTATTGAACACATGTGGAGGAAGGGGTCTGATTTGATGAACCAAACTGGGAACCAGGATGAGACCAGCTGTCAGCAGCGTGGTGGGAGGTATCCAAACATCCACTCCTGAAAGTGGTCCACCAAATGAGACTGGAATCTGTGGACAGTTTCTGGGAGGGTGGGGGTGGAGCCTGCGATGGCATCTAAGACAATCGTGTGGATGGTCCACATGGCGATTGCAACCACCAGAGCATGGTTGGAGGGTGGAAGGGAGGAGGCCATTGATAGAGCAAACATATCTCTTGACAGACTGAAGGGATGCGTTTGATCCTGGCCCAGCAGACGTTGAACTTCGCGCCATATCACTTTAGAGGTGGGGCACTTCTCCAGGCAGTGGAACAGTGTTCCATACTGGCCACACACGACGCAAGATGAGTGTAAAGCGTTAGAGTGCTCGGCCATATGGTACACCCACCTTAGGCAGTGCCACACATGGGAACGGATTTGAGGCTGCAACAGAGGATGGTGTTCGTATTTCCAGATAGTTTTTTGGGTCTCAATGGAGTAAGGGATGTCCATCATGTCCATGTAGTCCACCCTGGATAGGACATGGGGCCGTGTGGGGATCACGCCATCTTGGATGGGCAGCCCCTGTACCTCTTGTGTGAACTGAGGAGATGAGCGGCCTCTCTGGGCTGTGTGTCCGCTAATACAAATTCTCCACTCAGCGCTCCGCATGGAGAGTAGGATTCGTTTGTAGTGGGTTTTAGTCCCGTGAGGACCTGTGGCCAATGGGTGTGAAGCCAGGTACTTTATCAGGGAGTGAGGGTTTGATGGATTGTTGAGGCCCAAGGCGCGGGAGAAGTTGGAGCAGGCCACGCAGGACCAGTGTTGGGAGGGGAGCGTAGGGGCGGTACAGCCGCAATCCAGGTGCCCAAGATCTTGGCAGCATGGGCTTTGAAGTCAAGCAGGCCCATGCCACCATGATGATGAGGGCTAAACATGACCTCTAGCCTTACAGTTGTAGGGCGGCCTGACCAAAGTCATCCTTGCAGAAGTGCATACAAGACTTTGAAGAAGCTTGGAGGGAAGGGGATGGCGTGGGCTCCAAACCATACTTTGGAGAGGAGCATAGAGTTGGCTAAAACAACCCTGCCAGTAAGGGAAGTAGGGTGGGCTCTGAGGGAGGCGATGTGCTTCGTCACGTTGTCTAGAATATGACTCTCCATTTCTGCAGATGAATACCCGCCTGCCTCCACCCACAAGCCCAGATGGCTGACCGGCACTATGGTAGGGCGTGGCATGAAGGGGAGCACCAGTGGGGCGGTGTGGGGTGAGCTGGGAGGGTGAGCACGTGTGCAAGCAGATGGGCTGGGATGGGTACTGGTTGCTGGGGCCCAGCAGTTTTGAGACCGACCAAGGAGGATGATTTCAGCCTTGGAAGCGTTCAGTGCAGCATTACTTACCCAGGAATACTCCTGGATGAGAGCTTCAAGTGCGCGTGCATCTTTATTATTGGACACCCCAACCACACAGTCATCTGCAAATGCCATCATCTTGACTGGGGCTTGGCCTGGTACATGGACCCCAGTGAGGTGGGCATTCATGTTTCGAAGTAGTGTTTCAAGGCTGAAGTTGTATAAGAGTGGGCTAAGGGGGTCCCCTTGTCGCAAACCCCTTTGAGGGCGGACTACTTCCGTTAGGAAGCCAGGGCCACGTACTGCCATTGTTGCATATTCCGTGAGCAACATCACCCAGTTGATGAAGCGAGGGGTAAGCAGAATTGATGGAGGCAGGCCCTGAGGTATTCCCAGTTTACTCTATCATAGGCCTTCTGTTGGTCCAAGAATACAAGTGCCCCAGAGGCTGTGGACTGGCATGCGTTAGCCACAGAGTGCACGTTGTCCCAAATTGGCCTTCTGGGTATAAAACCGAATTGTTTTGGGGAGATGGTGGCAGAGGCTACATTCCCTAAATGGTTAGCCATAATTTTTGTTAAAATTTTTTTGTATCCATGTTAGTTAAAGAAATGGGGCGCCAGTTGGCTAAGTCTAGCTTGTCCCCTTTCTTGAAGAGTGTGATGATGAAGGCCTCTTGTCCTCCTGGTAGGAGGCGCATTTCCAGAAGGCTCTGGTTAAGTAAGGCAAGCAGTAGTGGGATATATATTTGAAGTACTTTTTATAGAATTCATATGGTATGCCATCTGGGCCTGGCATTTCCAGTTTGGTGCTCCGCGGATGGCTGTCCATAATTTGTTTGGAGTAATCAATTCATTATTTCTGGGTATCGGGAAATGGTGCAGATGTGGGCTCAGTCGAGAAATTCTGCCACTGCAGCCAGCTGAATTGGATTGGATTGGTATAACTCGGAGTAATACTTCTGTGCTTTGATTGCCACTTTGGCTGGCATATCTGCAATTGAATCATCCAATCTTTGCACCTGTGTGCAGGCCACACTCTGGCGTGGTGCAAAATTTTTTTTAAAAAATATGCGGTGCACTTGTCACCCTTTGTAATGCGTTTGGCCCTGTACTGAACACAAACCCAATCTTTGTGTTGCCTTTTGAGCGCGTTGAGGTGGGCAGCTGCCTCCCCCACTTCCAGCCTCATGCAGGGCTGTATCCTGTAGCTGGGATGTTGGACTCCAGGTGTGCCAACTCTGCCAGAGCGCATGAAATGACTGCCAATGTGGCTTGTGAGCATCTGGAGGAGAGGTGGTGAGAGTGGCGGATGGTATCCTCTTTGAAGGTTGCCCATGTGGAGATAGGGTCCATGCAAAATGGTGCAACAAATTCTTTTGCCAAAGTTGCTGATTCCACCCAAGTGGAAAATCCTGGCGACGCAAGTTTGGGGGGGCTGAGTTTGCACCAATGTGGGGCCTTAGCAACTGTGACAGGTAGGTGGTAGGTTATTGAGACCAGTCGGTGGTTGGAGAATTCCATTTTTGTTGTTTTGAAGTGGGAGATGTGGGGTTGGAATTTCGCCAGCATAAGGATAAGGTCGATGTGGGACATGGACCTTAATTGGCCGTTGTGGATGTGGGGGCGCATCATGTTTTTGAGCAGCGGGGCTTGCCGCAGCAGCGCATCCATTAACCCAAGGGTGGCCTTTAGAATGCAGAGTTCTACATGACCCTGGGGGGCGTGGGAGGAGGAAGGCCAATGGTCCGTTGGTGTGTTTAGCCAACAGTTCATGTAGCCTACTACAAAAGGGTCTGGGGGTAGCGGGAGGGATTGACCAATGAGAAAAATTCCTGACGCTCTCGTGCACTGTTTGGGGCATAAATGTTGATGATAGCATGCACCACGTCAGCCCACAAGAAAGTGACAATGAGGACTCGGCCATTGAGGAAAGTTTCTGATGATAAAAAGTTGAAGAAATTGTTTCTCCAAACTAGCACCCCACAGTGCTCTGACCAAAGGATAGGGATGGGAGGAGCATGGTTTCCAAGCATCCTCTGAACCTCGTGGACAGTGGGACTCCTGGATGGCCAGGATATCCACGGGTAAATTTTGTTGTAAAAACTCAGTTTCCTAGCCCGGGACAGTGAGGCCTTGAGTCCGGCGACATTCAACATCCCTAAAGTGAAGGTTTCCCCCATTGCACCTTAGGTGTGAGGGGTGGGCACCTGGGCCCACTAGCCTATTCTAGATCCCCACAGGCCTTCAAAGCAGCATGGGTGTTTGCAGCAACGCTATCAGTAGTTTTGTTAATTTTTTCAGAAAGGTTTGCATTGGCTTTTGCCTTTTTTTTTGTTTCCCCGACGTTAAACAAATTTTTGATGGTTTGGATGAGTTCAGTGCACCATCAAGTGGGGCAAAAGAATTTTCAGGTAGGTTGGAGACCAAGTCAGTTTTGACCAGAGCTTGGTTGCAAAGATCAGGTGAAGTTGAGTTGCCCATCCGGATCCTCAGATTGGGTGGCCCAATCAGCATGGGCTTCCCAATCTGATTGGTTGATGGATTCCCAAGTTGCTTCCACCGCGAAGGTTTTGATGTCCTCCTGGCGTTGGGAGTGTAAGGTAGCGGTGGTGACTTTGGCCGCTTCCTTGGCCACGGCCCTGCGGGCCTGCTTGGCCTTTTTCCGCTCTTGCAGGGAAATAGGCTTTACCAGTAGGTAGCAGCCTTGTGCTTTCCACGGGAAAGCCTCTTTGGTGCTTGCAGTTGGTTCATAGTGCGCCTCTCCACTGGCCATGGCCGCCGAGGGGTGCTCTTGGAATGTGATGCCCTCCTTGGTGGGGCATGCATGTGCCTTATGGCCGAATGCATCACAGTGGGTGCAGATGGGGGCGCACTGTCCATGGTCACCCAGAAAGGGTGGGTGGTATGCCCTTTGATATTAATAAAAGTGGAGTGCGGGTACTGGGTTAGGTCCTTTGCGATCTCCTCAGTTGGGGTCAGAACTGCAATGGCTTTGCCAGTGCACAGGTGTGGCATCAGCATAAAGCGTTGCATTTCTAAAGATTGTATTTCGCCGTAAACAGTGAGACCATCTTTCAGGTGTTGCTCCAAAATGTCACGTTTTACTGTAGTAGGCAAAAAGTCAAACGTGAGTAAAATTTGGTTGGATTTTATCCATCTGGTGTGTTTGGTTTTGATGATCCATTGCCCTTCAAGGAGGTTGATCACTACATGCACTGCAGCAGCCTCATCTGCTGCCTCTTTGTTTTCAAAACCTAGGTCCAGCCAACCGCATGACATGGAGTGAGGTGCGACGTACACCATGGTCAGGAAAAAGTGTGCACATCCCCACAAAATTTTTATAAAGTCATTTGTTGGATGTCCAGAAACACGTGGACTCCATATTCCACCGACGAAAGTGGCTGGGAGTGCGGCGTGTTGATGTACTGGTTGCATTGTGCTTGCCAAGCGAGGATTTCTGGGGAAATAGTGACCACCGGTTTTTTAAAAAAATTTCTATTCCACCAGTTTCTCCGGGGCATTTTCAAACATTTGAGGCCGCGGGCCTACCACCTGCTCCTCTTACCATACTTGCCCAACTGATCCCTGACATGGGCGCAGACTAATCTCCTCTGTGAGATTATCAAACTAGATTCAGACTTGAATTGAATAGGTTGCAAAAGTGATTGCAACGAGAGAGAAAAGTATGCAGTAGCCCTTTTCTAAATATTATAAAAACCTGGCGCTTCCCTTTCAATAAACATCTCCCTTTTCCTATTCTACCTTTTGTTATAAGTTTATTACATATTTCGTTGGTTGGTGTTTAGGTTAAAGGGGATCCCCAAATGGCATGGGTTACATGCCAAGGGGTTGGCCAGCGCTGCTAGCCCTGACGCCTAAAGTGAAAAGGCAAAGGCTGACCAGTCTTTATACTGGTTAGCCTGCCAACTAGCAGAGCCCATAGTCAAATTTCCAACAGTCATCAAGGTATAACCTTTAAGAAAACTTGTTAATGGAATTATCCCAATTGATGTTAATCCCCTAAAAGTCTTTTCTTAATATGACAATTTTAAATCACTCCCAAACTATATGAGTAGAGAAATCTTGGCGTCAACTCAAGTGCAGTAATTTATTTAATGTTTGACAGGATATCTTAGGCAACTTGACTAAGACAGTTAGTTAGATGCTTAGGTTTTTGTTAATTGGTAGCCATGAGCATTACACTCTCATATTATATAATAAAAATGATAATTCCTTCTCCTGGAACTTATTGTTATTAATATGAAGGCTTAAAGAGTTGCCTAGAGGTCTGGTAGGCTAACAATATGGACAGCCACAGTTGTTACACATTCAGCCTGGGAGGATTCAAAATCTCTGGGATATTCATGTGGCTGGATAGCCTCAACTTGACTATGCAATTTATTCACAATAATGATAACAAGGGTAGATTCACTCATGGGCAAAATGAAGGGAAAATTTTGGAAGTTCAGATCTGGGTCGCCTTCATAACTTCTTTTTTTATACTAAAAGCTTTATAAGCTCAATTTGATGCAGTTTGATAGTAATATTTAACTGATCAAACCCTTGTACAAAGGATGTTAGTGCTGTCAAGGTTCCAAATTGGCCATGGTGAGTATTTAGAAAGACTTCCGCATCTAAAGGCATTCATCTTGGCTGAATCTACTGCCCTTAGTGATACTTCCTATATGGTATTGAGTAGCTGTACTTTCTGTAACAAAAAATCAAATCTATCCTCTAGAATCCCCAAACTGTTACTGAGAACTGGAGGCCCAGGGGTCAGTTTGACCCAGTATACCAGGGGTCTGGGTGCACCAAGACTTCCAGGGGTTCCAGGCATCCCAGGAGGGCTGGGAGGGTCCATAAATAAAGGTTTCTGTGAGGCCAGGCTCACTCAGTGTCAGACTTGCTGGATCAGTCCAAGTGAAGGCGGTCCTTTGAAGCTTGCTAGCTTGTACAAATAAAGTCAATTAAATGAAACTTGGCTAATTAGAGGCAGAGATTCTGAGCAAGAAAGTGTTATCTGAAAATTGGTTAGATAGAAATCAGAGGTTCCAAGAGATATATAAATTATCTAGGGACCTTACCACACTAGTTCAGAGGTCCCAAAAATATATAGCTATAGTTAGGGAATTAATTAACACTTGGTTCAGAGGTCCCAGAAATGAGATTTACTAAAGAGCCTAAAAATAAAGTTATAGTCGTAAAGTTAGTTTACTGAGAAAAATAAGTAGCACTCCTTATAGTGTTAGAGTATTAAGGGCAAATCATAGATAATGAGATAGGGGAAACTACCCTATCTTATTAGTTTTTGGTTTTTTGGAGGCAATAATAATCTAGTAAAGTTGTTTAATAATTTTTTACTTTTAGTTATTATTTGTTTTATGCTATATAACTTTAATACAATGTTGATATTGTGCCTTTGACCTGGCAAAGTATGAATTGAAAACTTAATATCATAAGTTAATGGTGATTTTGGGTCCTTTACCTGATAAAGAATTAGTTGATAATGCAATAATATTTATATATTGGAGATGGTAAAAAAAGAAATAAATAAAAACCACAAAATAAAGTTTTCACCTACACTAAAGGTTAAATCCCAACACCTTTCATCTTTGGAGGATTAGTAAGTCAAGTATTTCTCTAGGTTTTTTAGTTTTGATAGGCTAACTCCTCAATATAGGAGGTACTCTTCAAATGCTCTCAAGGTGTCAATCTGGAATTGTATTTCCATGGTGCTAATCTCATCATGATTGTAAAAACCAAATTTAAAATTATAAAAATGGGTAAAGTTTTTAATGGAAAAATTTCATCACCTCTTAATTGTGGCAAGTTAATAGTGCTTGCATGTCATTTAGAAGTAGCCAATTCTCTAGGATTGTGCTCTAATTTTCTCCATCAAAATGGAAGCAGAGTTGTAAATTTGGATAAGTTGAGTATGCAAGTTTTCAGATAGGTGAAATGTGGGGATTTCATTATGACCACATTATTCAGCTTGGCATAGATTAAACTTTAATTTATTTCAATTTAACTGGTTATTATATAGTCATATAAATTAAGTTTTATGAATATTGTTATCTACAATTGGCTGCTTGGAAATACTTAAAAATTAAATGATTAATTGCAATTTACTAGGGATGTGAATCCAATGTCAGTTACAATTATAACTTAATTAAGGAATTTTGCTGACAACATGTTCTTTAGTAATTAAACTTGTGAAATGGGGACCGCTCAAAGTCACTTTTGAGCGATTTTGAATTTAAGTTTATTTATCCACAGCCATCTGCCCAAACCTATTCTTTGATGTCCTTGGCTCTGCCGCCTGCCACCCCAGTGTGGGGCAGCAGTGCACCCCCACCTAGCGTTTTCCGCCCATGGGCAGGCGCGTTTGGATGGTCTCAAACAGCCCGCCCACTGCTTCCAACCGTTTTGTCCCCCCACGGGACTTAGCGCTCCACCTGGCGCGCGTCCACCCTTCTCGCCCCCATCCTCTCGCCCTCCCTCGCTCTGCTATTCGCTATTGCCTCAGAGTGGACTATGGGCGTTTGTTCCCATATGCCAATAAGGCAATTATTGACCTAGCCACTACAGCCTTTGCGCCAGCTGGCTTTATAGACTTCCGCCCTTTTAAGGGCTACTTTGACGTAGGGTTCCAATCTGAGGAGGATGCTGAAGCGGCAGCACAAACTCCTCTAATTTATAAAAAAAAACCCTATTCCCACAACCCATACTCGCCTCCCTTCAGACACCAAGCTAGTGGTATCCTTTGCAAATCTCCCATCCCACCTTCCACCCCAGGTTTTGTATGACCAGTTGGTCGCGGGGCTCATGGCTTATGGCACTCAGCCCAACCTCATCTTTGCCATTCCATCTGGTGCAGAACGCCTTGCTGCTCCTCGTGCAACAGCCACCATCATACCACACCACCCTACCATAGCCCAACAAATCCCACCCCGCGCTAGTGTAGCTGCAGCGCCTGATCATTTCTTTTGGGCTCAGGTCAATAATGGTAGGCAGATTTGTTCCCTCTGCTTTGGCCTCGACCATGCAAAAAGAGCATGCCCTAAGGCCAAATCCGCTGCTGTGGCTTCTGAGCCCCCCTCTGGAGGTTCAGTATGGGGAGCTTTGCTGCCCCCTCCCACCCTCCAATCTCGTTCAGTGGGCCCACATGGAAAATCAGCCCCACCCAAAACCTCCATCCTCACTCTCCCACCTAAATCTACACCAGCCAATCAGAGCAATGCTTGGACCACCATTTGCACCCAAGCAGCTGCCCATTCGCCCAATCCCACCCACCCAAATTTGAACGCCACTATTCCAGTGAACTAAAATCCATGGGATCTATTGGCTGAAACTGAAGAATCAGGTAATGTCCTCATTAGTAAGCATACAGGTCAACCTCTCTGCCATGGCGATTATAGTCAGGCAGAATTTTTCCTTCCCAACTTTGATGAAACCCCTACCCCTAGCCATTTTGCTCCTCTACCCAATACAGCCCCTTCCAAAGTGACCACCAGCTCGCCTTAGCTGCGGTGGCCTCTCCTCATTGCCCAAAACTATGCACCGCGGTGGCCCAGTCAGTGGCTCAGCTCCAGCATGGCCTGCCCACCATCTTCTTCCCCCCAACTTCCCTGAATCTCCCTGAATTGACATCTCAAAACTATTTGATGATGCTGAAATAGCTGTTATAAATGTCACAACACTTACTTCATTCAACCCCTCAGCCAAAATTACCCATCACAGTATCTCCCTTTTCACCCAACTTCCTGAAGCCCGCAAAGAAGCTGAAGTTCTCCTCGCAGCTTTTGTTGAAACACTTTTCCATCATTATCTTGATGCAGAAGTGGAAAACTCCTACTACGCTGACCTCAGCCCCCACTATGCGGATGCCCCAACGCCCTGGCTCTCTGCTCTGATCCAGTACTGTAACCAACACCCCTTGATCGAGGTGGGTCTTTCTGAAAACCAACCCCCCAACCCCTCCTCACCCTCTGCCATGGTGGGTTAAGCAGTTTCTGCTTCCCACCTGGTTAGTAGTTTGTTTTGTCATTTTGAGTGTTGTGATCAGTACTGTCCGTCCCCTGGTCAGCATACCTCAAATAAATCAAACTTGTGAAATGGACACTTATTATAATTAACTGAAAAGAGTTTCCCATTTGATAAGTATTTAGAGTGGCGTTTTAGCACATTTATTCTATATATAAGCTGAGGTTATCCCAGATACTGAATTAATACTTATTTTTGTTGGCCAACTGTGCAAGATAAAAGTGATAGCACACAATTAGTATTTCATGCATGTCTTCTAATACTCTTAAACTATATATTACCCTAATTAATTGTAAAATACACTTTAGTATTGCATACAACTTGTTTTTGAGAAATGTTTATTGTGTTTACTATAAGTTGAAGTTGTTAAGGAATTTCTCATCTTTCAAAATGTCAATTACCTAAGTGTGGGGAATTCATTTACCCTTAAGAAATACCAGAGTGAGGTGAAAGTCACTTATATTAAGAAAGCAACTGAATTATTTGTCTTCATATTCTAGCAGTCAACATACATTATTTTTGTATCAGTTAATCAGGATTGTGAACCTGTAAAATGTGGTAGTGTTTTAAATGAAGATGTCAGAGTATTCCTTGGTGGTGGATCATGCTACTTGCAATAGTCGGTACAAAGTTGGGTGGACAAATTGGTGCAAGTAGCAATTAGTGCAACCTACTCAAAAAAATTTGTCATTGAAAGTAGCACTAGAACATAGACTCATCATCAGGGTCAGCACAGCAAGAGCTCATCTTTGATTTGCTTGTCCACCCAGGACAAAGTCACCAGTTATGAAGAGTTGGAGGGAATCTGAGAAGTCTGAGACTTAAAATTGATAGTATTCAGCGGAAGGAGTAGTGAAGTTTACCTGTATAGATGTTGGAAAGTGGAGCTTAAATGACACAACAGGTTCTCCTACATGCACGTTAACTACCCACTCACCAAGGTGGGTGGTTTCCTGGTGGAATGAAGTATTTGAAGATAAGTCTTTATTGTTCATTGCTGTTGTCAAGTTTGCCAGGGACTTGGGAAAACTGACAGGGAGCACCAAAAATTTGCAGTACAAGGGGGATAAAATCTACCTGTCCAAGAAAAGTTTAGGACAAAAAAAGACCCTGATGTATAGATTTTAGTTTTTAAATAAACTAAATAAACCATAAGGGTTAAAATATCCTTAATTGAAGAATATCCTTGAAATTTACTATATAATAGTAGCAACCAAATACATTGCAAAGAAGTAATTACTTTATTCCAAGGGAGCTTTACATAAGGAGGATAAATTACCAATACTTTAGGGAAATTAACAAGGATTTTCAGTAAAAGGTCTATATCTAATTTGTTCTCCTTGATTTTGGCAGCATCCTACAAACTTTTTGAAGTAGAGTATATGATCATTCAGTTGGGTTTGGACCCTGACAACAATGGTGGTAAATTCTTTAGATTGTGTTCAAACCACATCAAAGGTGATTGAATTCTCAGGTTGGGCCAGATTCCTAACATCCTTTTGGGGCTTTACTATAGGCCATCTATTAATTGTTAAATTAGTTCAACAGTTCATATCTTTAATAAAAGTGTTTGAAGAGAGTGGAAGTTGTGTAATTTTTCAGAAATTCATAGCATTCCTATGAATTCTCATTGCATATGTGCTGGCCACTGTGTGCACCTTTTTGCAACATAAAATGTAACAGCTACTAATTGGTTTTTCAGGTGTATATATTTATTGGTAAAAAAGGGTGGTTAGCCGAGCAAGTAAAACTGCTTCCACCCTTAGTGCAGGTTTTGAGTTTGAAACCTGTACTGTCTAGAAAAATTCTTGGTGTGGTATATTTGTCCCAAGGTCGACCCACCTCAAAATAATTTTATATTTATTGGTAATTTTAAATGTATGGCGCACATATTATAACCCTTCTTAGCTGCAACCAAAACAATTATGTTGAGAGGATCATATTGTTCCATGCCTCCTTTCCCCTTTCAGACAGTGGCTTTACTGTATTGCCAGGATTTATATAAAGGAGATTTTGCAAGGCTTAGCTTTTTTCATGAGATGTGTAGGTCCTAAATATTGCAATATTAAGCATCCCTTTTGCAGTTGAGATGCCCAACATGCCTCAAGAGTGCTAGCAAGGCTTCTAACCTTATTGCATCACATGGTTTGTGATCCATTCTGTTAGGATTCACCCTACTCTAGGGGATTCCTCTACTCTGGGGTTATGACTTATTAATATCAAGCTATTATATACCGTTTTTTTGCTCCTCATAAAATTGGGTTGATCTATCTTGAAGAAATGGGCTTTTCCAAGACTGTCAGGGATTAATCTCAATAGCATACAAGTTTTCTGATTTACCATCAGATTATGCTGAGGATAAATCATAACTATAACTATTTATGTTGCTGCTATACAATGTCAAAGGTTTTCACTAAATGGGGCATTTGATTTCCAAACAATCATTTTTATAATCTATTTTACCTCCCACTTATACTGAATTCTTTTTTACTCTCAAATTAAGCCTAAAGCACTTTAAATAATACAAGGCTCTATCCAAATAAACTATTGTTTCTCTTATCCATAAGTTCTGGTTGTAGATTTTAATCAATTCAAGGGTAACTAGCCCTCTGGGCAATTTGAGGAACCTAAAGTAAAATTAAAAACAGTTGTATTATACTCTCCTCATCCTAACTCTTACTGCGAGTATTTTAGTGGCTTACTGTACTGTATCCAGCAAAATGCCAGATAATAATTTGGATTCTTTATTGTCTCCAGGAATATTAATTTCATTATAAATTTGCTTTGATATTACACTTTTCAATTTAGGTAGATTATAATCTATTAATTGTAAACTTTCACACGCAAATAATACATGATCTACATGTATATAGTTCAAAATTTTCTAATCTGTCTTAGATTTTGATGATTGTTTTGAAGATTGAATTTCTACAACTTTTTATAAATAAAATGTAATGGAATGTTAGTTTATTGCATTTTATGGGATCACCTTCTTGACATTTGCCATGTCCTCTTAAATCTGGTTAGGCAGGATGGAGGATTTCACCCCAAATCCCTTGCTTTGGCCAAAGCTAACTTCTAGTTTTTTTGAGCTATTATGCGTACTTTTTGGAGACTTGATCTACCGCTATGCACTGGCCAAACTCATCCCTGATTAAAGTATATGTAGCATCAATGGTTATGGAAGGATCATTATCTACTTCATTCATTATTTCATCACAAAAGTCTGGTGTCATCAGATTTTCTTTACCAAGGCAAGCATGTTGTTTGGTTTTTTGGCCAAAAATCTGTAATATATTATTATACTTGCTTAAGCTTATACTTTAAATAATTGTGACAGACGGGGTCTCTGAACACTGCCACAAAGCAGTTAGGCAAGAGTGCCCAGGTAAGTGCCCACAGGCAGTACAATCCTGCTGTGGAAATGTCCCTAATCCGACTATGTGAGAAGCACTTTACTATGAAAGTTTGTGCCACAGTCAGGACTATACTGGCGCTCAGCAAGAGGGTCTGACCCCCAAAAGAGCTTATAAAGACTCAATGGCCTTGTCAAAGTCCAAGCTGTGGTCCATGTGCAGTTTTCCTTAAGGCCTCAATAAAACTGATTTCTGATTTGGAAAATTTATTTTAGATTTTATTAAGTTTATTTAAAGATTATAGAAGATGAAACTGCTCTACACAGTTTTGTCAGCTCAGATTTATACTTATCTTAGGGAGAAGAGTGTGTCTTGTTCTCTGCGGAGTCTGTGGGCATCTTCTCAATGACAGGCATAACCCAAAGATCTGGACCCTCGATTTCCAAATTGAGACCCACTCCAGAACTAGGACTGGGTACCCTTGCAGTTTCAGAAACTTTTCTGCATTTATTATTTGGCTTCAAATTGTTCTTGAAGCCCAGGCCATTCTCTTCATCCATATTCCTTAATATTGCTAATATGGGTTTGCAGCATCCAATTGGCCAGAGTGCCATTTATGAGGGTTATTCTTGTCACCCTTTTTAGTAATATTTCGTTTGGCAGCATCTGGTTGGCCAGAGTGTCATTTACAAGGTTTTTATCCTTGTCAATACATTTAGGGACATCAGATTCAGCCACACCTGGTTGGCCAGAAATTCATGTCTGAGGGTCCACTCCCTCATTGCTGTATATAGTAACATTTGATTTGGCAGCATCTGGTTGGCCAGAGAGCCATTTACAAGGATTTTCATCCTTGTCAATATGTTTTGGGACATCAGACTCAGCTGCACCTGATTGGCCAGAAATTCATATCCAAGGGTCCGCTCCCTCATCACTGCATTTGGTAATATTTGGTTTGGCAGCATCTGGTTGGCCAGAGCGCCATTTTCAAGGCTTTCCTTCCTCATCAGCCTTACAATTATTATTTAGCTTCATTTTTGAGGCATCTGATTCATCAGATTGCCATTTACAAAAATCATAGATATCATGCCCTTCTCCCTTGTCCTCGATCATCGCCATAGGGAAGATTGTAGCAATGTGGTGGTCAGGCAGCGCCTTGACCGTTACAATAATTATAATTAGATAGAGGGTTCAAGAGGAGTGATAGCATAGCGAGGTGGTTCATGATCCACTCTGAGTTGGGTTTTAATTGAAATGGGTTTGAAACCAGCATAGGCTAAAAAACCCATTGTGGTATATTTGTCCCAAAGTTGACCCACATCATTTACTTTAGATAGAGGGTTCAATTAGTCCTTATTATATTGCTTTCCTCACATGCTCCAACATTATAAGTATTTGCCATAGTTGCATTGAATTACTTTTGTTAAATCTGCTAGGGCCCTTTATTCCTTATTGTTTACAACAGCAGATCAAATCCCTAATACCCACTGGTCCAACCTTCTCTTCCTTAATTTATTTTCAATGTAGCCCATGGCCTCAGTTTACCTATTGACTATTATTTTATTATAACTTAATATTCTCCCTTGCCCCACAATGTCATATAATGATTGGTAATAGGGTCCTCTATACCTATGGTCATCCGCAGGTGACTCAATTTCAATTTCAATTGGAATATTACCACCTTATTTATAAAAAAGTGCAACCCCTAAAAATTTGTTTTCCTACCCTAATTTAGGCATTATGTCTCTATTTTCCCATTCTTAAGTGCTGCTGAATAGTCAGAAATTGCGCCAATAAGATCTTTGGAAACAAGAAGAGCATAACTAGTGAGATTGTCATTTGGAGGGGGATCTTTTCCCAATGTAGTTAAACCCAGCCTACAATGGAGATCAGTTTAACAAGCCCCTGAGCCACTGGCAGATGTAAATATTACGGTACTCCTTCACTTCTGATAATAAAAAGCCCTATTTAATAGTAAGCATTTTAGGGTGATTATATCAGGGTTACTGTTCTCAAACAACTTTCATTTTCATGTGTTAATAACTGATGCACCTGAGATATGAAGTCCCTGTGCCAATTAAAAATATGTACTCTATAAAAAGGCGCTTGACAGTGGTTTCAGATAACAGTGCACTTTTTGGAAGTTACTTGAAAGGCTTTTGATACACCACCATCCTTGAGTGCAAAAGGTGCTTATGAAGAATTTTGGAAAGTCTTCAAAAACTTTTGGGAGCAGATTAATAACTGCAATAGCCTTTCCAATCCTTAGAAAAGGCATAAAGTAGAAATGTAGCTTTCAAGATGCATAATTTCTCTTTAACTAGATAAACTTACATGAAGTTTTATGATTTATTTGAGGTATGCCGACCAGGGGATGGACAGTACTGATCACAACACTCAAAACGGCAAAACAAACTACTAACCAGGTGGGAAGCAGAAACTGCTTAACCCACCATGGCAGAGGGTGAGGAGGGGTCGGGTGGTTGGTTTTCAGAAAGACCCACCTCAATCAAGGGGTGTTGGTTACAGTACCAGATCAGAGCAGAGAGCCAGGGCGTTGGGGCATCTGCATAGTGGGGGCTGAGGTCAGCGTAGTAGGAGTTTTCCACTTCTGCATCAAGATAATGATGGAAAAGTGTTTCAACAAAAGCTGCGAGGAGAACTTCAGCTTCTTTGCGGGCTTCAGGAAGTTGGATGAAAAGGGTAGTACTGTGACGGGTAATTTTGGCTGAGGGGTTGAATGAAGTAAGTGTAGCGACATTCATAACAGCGATTTCAGCATCATCAAATAGTTTTGAGATGTCAATTCAGGGAGATTCAGGGAAGTTGGGGGGAAGAAGATGGTGGGCAGGCCATGCTGGAGCTGAGCCACTGACTGGGCCACCGCGGTGCGTAGTTTTGGGCAATGAGGAGAGGCCACCGCAGCTAAGGCGAGCTGGTGGTCACTTTGGAAGGGGGCTGTATTGGGTAGAGGAGCGAAATGGCGATAGGTAGGGGTTTCATCGAAGTTGGGAAGGAAAAATTCTGCCCAACCATAATTGCCATGGCAGAGAGGTTGACCTCTATGCTTACTAATGATTATATTACCTGATTCGTCAGTTTCAGCCAATAGATCCCATGGATTTAGGTTCACTGGAATAGTGGCGTTCAAATTTGTGTGGGCGGGATTGGGCGAATGGGCAGCTGCTTGGGTGCAAATGGTGGTCCAAGCATTGCTCTGATTGGCTGGTGTAGATTTAGGTGGGAGAGTGAGGATGGAGGTTTTGGGTGGGGCTGATTTTCCATGTGGGCCCACTGAACGAGATTGGAGGGTGGGGAGGGGCAGCAAAGCTCCCCATACTGAACCTCCAGAGGGGGGCTCAGAAGCCACAGCAGTGGACTTGGCCTTAGGGCATGCTCTTTTTGCATGGTCAAGGCCAAAGCAGAGGGAACAAATCTGCCTACCATTATCGACCTGAGCCCAAAAGAAATGATCAGGCGCTGCAGCCACACTAGCGTGGGGTGGGATTTGTTGGGCTATGGTAGGGTGGTGTGGTATGATGGTGGCTGTTGCACGAGGAGCAGCAAGGCGTTCTGCACCAGATGGAATGGCAAAGATGAGGTTGGGCTGAGTGCCATAAGCCATGAGCCCCGCGACCAACTGGTCATACAAAACCTGGGGTGGAAGGTGGGATGGGAGATTTGCAAAGGATACCACTAGCTTGGTGTCTGAAGGGAGGCGAGTATGGGTTGTGGGAATGAGGTTTTTTTTATAAATTAGAGGAGTTTGTGCTGCCGCTTCAGCATCCTCCTCAGATTGGAACCCAACGTCAAAGTAGCCCTTAAAAGGGCGGAAGTCTATAAAGCCAGCTGGCGCAAAGGCTGTAGTGGCTAGGTCAATAATTGCCTTATTGGCATATGGGAACAAAAGCCCATAGTCCACTCTGAGGCAATAGCGAATAGCAGAGCGAGGGAGGGCGAGAGGATGGGGGCGAGAAGGGTGGACGCGCGCCAGGTGGAGCGCTAAGTCCCGTGGGGGGACAAAACGGTTGGAAGCAGTGGGCGGGCTGTTTGAGACCATCCAAACGCGCCTGCCCATAGGGCGGAAAACGCTAGGTGGGGGTGCACTGCTGCCCCACACTGGGGTGGCAGGCGGCAGAGCCAAGGACATCAAAGAATAGGTTTGGGCAGATGGCTGTGGATAAATAAACTTAAATTTAAAATCGCTCAAAAGTGACTTTGAGCGGTTAAAGAGGTTCCTTACATGGAGTTTTTTGACAACCTTGTGAGGCAAAATTGTAGGAATTATTCAATATGGTAAACAAAAAAAATTTTATTTTAGTCTAATATATGTGCTCTGATTAAAAAGATTTCTGACCTTTAGGAAGGTCAACCACTATGTGCATCTTAGCAGTTCAGTCAGCATCTTCTTTATTCAAAAACGATATCCACTCATCCATAGTAGATTGAATAGGTGGTTACAAATACTTCATGTAAGAACAAAAGTAACTGGGTTTGCCCACTTTTTCCAAGAATAAAGATTATTCCATACTATGAGAGTCAAAGTACTGACAGACTATCACATTGCTTTAATATTCCCCTGTAGGTATAATAAGTCCTTATCTGAGGATCTTGATGGCTTAGGAGGCTGAAAGCCCATGGGTTAGAATTTCAAATAGCAGTTTTGAAAGGTTACAGGTTTCTAATAATGTAAGAATGTTGCAAATATTCAGGATGAGATCAAGTTAAAAAGTATTAATTTTTAATACAAGAGATTTTGCTTAACTCCAAGATTTTACTCAACACTTGGAAATGGTTTCTGAAAGGCAGGAGAGCTTCTTAAAGGCTTGGAACATGCTATAGAGACCCCCAAACCTGTGAGGTTCACATTGGCAACTAAGTTTTTGTTTATAAGTATCCCAACAAATGGTACTTAATTTAACTATGTTTTTAAAATCTTGGTAAATACTCAATAAAAATTAAATAATCTCTAGAAATCCATTAATATGATGTTGTGACATTTTTTATATAATACAATCAGCTAAAATAGACTACACTTTGATTATGGGCAAGGCCATTGTGGCCTTGTTTGGCCTATCCAGTGGGCATACTTAGCTACTCTTTTTCAGTATTATATTTACCATCCTGAGGGGTGATAGCATAGCGGGGTGGTTCCTGCTCCATTCTGGGTTGGGCTTTGATTAAAAAAAGTTTGAAACTAGCACAGGCTAAAAAACTTGACATGGTATATTTGTCCCAAGGTTGACCTGCCTTGTTTACTTACATTCACCATCCTCCAGCTTCTACTTTCCAGATGTACCAGCAGTCAACAGACTATGGATCTCTTTTCTAAAGCATTGTAAATTCTCTGGACTAATACATGGATGAGATTTCCTAATTGTTTCATGGCCATGTGGAGAGAACCCATCCATCACATACACCCAGTAAAAGTCTAAGGCCATGTTTGACCAAAGATAAGGGCAGAGAGTAATCTATAATAAGGAAAGCATTATACTTATTAGAAATCCCTAGAAACCCAGGATGCACTTCCATTTGAGTTTTTTGTGCTGGCTGTCCTGCTCCACTCCCAAGGCATTTTATACCTTTGGCGGTGCAGTTAAAAGCCCTTTGCCTTTTGCTACATAACCCAATCTTGATTGTTCTTGTTAAATACTTTCATCTCACCCGTGTAGATCATCAAATTGCTGTTTGTATCAAAACATGTTACCAAAGGCTTTGGTAACAGGAAAGAAAAACAATCCAAATGTATAATCAACTAACTTAAAAATTACTATATAACTGATATTATCTAAAAGATATGTAAAGACTAAGATCACATCTAAAGAATACAATTTTTTATCTGATATTATTAAACCTCAAGCGGAAATGTCCGGCTAAAAGACCACATGTGGAAATGTGACTTAAATATTGATATATGCTTATATTGGTCTAAACTATATATTTACAGAGTTAGGCTAGCTATAATAAGCTTCAAACTACTAGGTTGTTTCTATAATTAGAGTTTCACTTAAGATTTCTTACTATTAGGCTATTTTGAAGATGCTCAAGAACTAACTTTAGCTTCTGATTTTTTAAAACTCTTTTTTTCTGCGGTAACTTTAGTTTAAAAGGTTACTAAACGTTGCTTTCCTCAGTGTATGCAGTAATTCACCTCTAGCCTGCAATTTATTGCAAAACTTTATCGGCCAGATCATCATATAAAAAACTTAGTTAAATATGGTGCACTACAGGAAGTGATGGACCCACACGCCATTATTTTCCACCTTGTATCTTTTACGTTAAATGATCCTATTAATTTATTAACCTTGTTATACGACACTCTAGGCTGCTAATCTAATTTGAATGTTAATAATTACATTTCTGCAACCACAAACCTAACTGTATTAAGCCTAAAGCTACTTACAGCCCATTTGGCTTTTAAGGTAATAACAGAGTAAGGCCTAACCAGATGCACAAGCGTTTCTATATAATAGACAATTCTAATTTTTAGGTGTAATATTGGTTTCTTGATTGTAAGTTCTAACCTTTGTGGTTAGCTAATTAATGATAATATTTTTTATTTAACCGAGGCAAGCCGACCAGGGGACAGGCATTACCGAAAGAAAGAAATGACATGAAACCTGAACAGGGTCAACTCCGTCGAAGAAAGTTTTTCCACCTCCGGATCGGGACTCAAATTTTTCTGGTTACGTCATGGATAAGGTTTTCGTGTTATTAGACCTACTAACCGCCAATAGCTTCCTTTGGCTGGCACCCCGATCGATGTGCGAAGGGCGGGAATCGAACCCGCAACCCTTCAGGTTGGTAGCCGTACGCCCTTACCGACTCGCCTTCCACCCCTAATTAATGATAATATTAATGATCAAATTTCGTTTAAAATTTGTTTTATTTTGTTGTACTTTACTAATTAAAATTAGCTAAATTTGAGTAAAATGATCCTTGGTACTGCTTTACAATTTGGAAGGAGAAAGTGATATAAAATCATATAAGCGTGTAAAACCTTTTCCATCCATAGTTTATGTAGCAGGCATATAAAAATCTGTGCTCGTTACTGTTTAATTTGGCTAAATTCATTGCATATAATATTCATATATATTTTTGCCCACTTAAAGCAAAAATAACTATTCTGAGACTATGGACTTAGTTCTATCGAAGATTAAGCTCAAACCAAAGTCAGATAGGCGAGTGGTGTGCGGTACCTAAAATCTAGGCTTACTCCTTCCATTAATTTTAATAATAAATTACAAAATAGATTTAAGTATATAAGATTGTGTTAAAAACCATAATTTTTATCAAATGTCAGCAATCAACAGGAAGCTGGTTTTAGCTAAATTATGCAACATAAGTAATTAATGGCGCTAAATCAGTAAGCAACAATTTGCTTTTGTTTTTTAATAATAGATGTAACTGCTTTATCATAAGTCCATTATTAATATCATTAGCATCAGAATAATAAATGGTTGCTAATCTAGCTATAAAAATTACAAATGAAACAGTTTTACAATAGACTAAAAGATTCACATCTAATTACTAATGCTTATTGTATAATTTTGATGACATTATTGAATACATTATTTCTGTTGTACCAACATCGAAAATTATACTGGTAAAATGGAATATAAAAACAGTAGGCATTAGATTACATTTTTAATGCTTTGACTTTAAATGAATTAAACAAAAGGCTTTAATGGGCATATAAAGATATTTATAAAGCTTAAACTAATTTCAGCCATCTATAATAGCTTTTTTAGCACAAGGAATTAGAATAAAGATGTAGTAGACAATAAAAGTATCCATTAGTTTGACAACTTTAAGTTAAAATTTTCACGATAAATAGGGTTGTAATTTAAATTCAAAAATGCCTAAAAACGACTAATACTTCTTGCAAAGAACAGGAAATGGGACACTCACCTTCAGTAAAGCTAAGGAGTATGAATACCAGGATACAAATGATAGTATACAATGGTTGAGTCTCCGCTTACAACAGCAATCGTTAACCTACCTTTTGATCAATAACGAGATTTAAGTTACAAATATAAAGCACAATAATACTCAAAATAGAAGTAAACTTCAAGAAAACAACCGCACTATAAATTTGATTCTCCAAAAAATTTGCCAAATATAAAGGAAAAATTTACCTAGAGACTTTCGGAAGAGAATCTACCTTATCCATTGCATCAAAAAGCGACTGGTATCTAAAAGCAATGAATTACCGCAAGAGAAAACAAAATTTTTGACTCTAAACATATCGCAAACTTGAAAGAAAATAGAGGCATATACCTTTCCAAAGACCACTCTTCACTTTCGGTCGTGGGCAAAATAACAAACTGTTCCGTTTTTCCTTCAGTATCTCGAGGCTAAAAAATAAAGGGCAAGTAAAACTCTTGCTAGTTTGAATACCTTAATGCCAAGAATTAAAGACAAATTTAACTGCTCAGGCATCTGATAGACGCTTAAATCTGGCCATTGTTTCACTTAAAAAAATTAAAAACAAAACTAAAAGATAATTAACAAATATTTAGTCCTTATAAGAAGCATAAGTAATATAATCTTTAACTAGGAGTAATCTTAGAAGCATTTTAATGTTAAATAGTATAAACTCTATATATATGCTCAACTCCGTTTCTAATACTATTTTTTTAAATCTTCTACATTAAAAACGCTAGCGATATATAATAAAACGTCAAATATTACAAAAAGTCTTTTCTACATAGAATGATACCTAATTTAAGATCTAGCCATACAATTTTAAGAGCTCTAAAGTTATCAACACCGGAAAACTGTTTTAACTCTTCAATAGTAGCTTCTGGCATTTCAAAAAACAGTGTGGAAAAAAGTAAATTGACTGGCTATTGAAATATTTTTGTCTTTGAAACTGCGCTGAGCTTGAAATATCATTCCCATTTATATACTTATCGCGATGGTCTAAGCAAGCTGGCAGTACCCGCATTAAGGAGTAAGCACGATCCTTTTTAAGCTCAAAAGCTCTACATTATACTTTACATTTTTAAACTGTGGGCCGATTTGATTTCACACTTGAGCCACGAACTCAGGGAACGTTTCAAATTAGTAAATATCGTAGTCGAATCCTTTTTAAAAATGTCATTTGCTACCAAGCTTTCAAAAATTCATATTTTTATATTTAAACCATATAGTTCTTATAACAGGCTATATAAATTTTTAGTCAAGGCCTCAGGTACTCATGGCTTCACACATGAATATTAATATGATTGGTGCTATAAAAATTAAGTTGGTATAAAGCTAAAGGTATATCTATATTAATTAACTTGTTTATTCGGGGTAAGCCGATCAGAAGATATATTGGTTAACTCAAAGCGATGAGATATCTTGTTTAAATTTCATTGCCTTTTTGCCAATTTAAAATTTGATTAACACCTTAAACCTTCACATATCATTTCCTGTAGTATTTCGCTAAACTCAATAAGCAATTCTCATTGTTTTATAACCAATCAAATTCATGTGTTTATATATATAAAAGCTTTTATCAAACTGATACCTCACCTCTACCTATTAAACCAAACTTATTGGATTACCTGCTTAGATGTGCAGCTTTATTAGGATTAGAATACTGGACAATCCCTCAGTCCAAGTAGACTGAGTGTATGAGGTTTAAAATTATAGATTAATTAAAATCTTAAAATTCAGACATCAAGGTCAGATGAGTTGATTATCCTCCTTTCCCATTTTCTTCACTTCCCTAATCGGTGTGGTATCGTCCCCAGGTCGGCCCACCTCAAATAAAATTTAAAAAAGGTCAGATGAGTTGAATCATCCAATATGATTATTTGAGGTAGAAGGACCATGGGACCAACACTAGTGATAAGAAAAAATAAAATAGTAAAAATATGAAACATCCTTCATAGATGTAAGTCTAGAGGAGCTTCCCCTCCATTTGGACCAGGTGGCATTCCACTTAATCAAAAAGGGTCCAAAAAGGTCAGCTTCTCCTCTCATTACACAGGGTGACCTTACCTATGTGGTGGATGAGCAATGGGTAACACCCTACCTTTTAATGATCCTGCACCAGCCCCAGTATTAACTTCAAATGAACTAATACAACAAATCAAGGGAATTTGTGCCAAGCTTTTGGATAGTCAGCATTATCTTGGGATGAAAGGTTTAAACAAAATCAAGGGTAAAAAGCCTTTGCATTAAAGCCTGAGAGTGTCATGGAAATGGCAAAAGAAGTTTAGACTGACCTGCCAGTCAAGATGCATAAGCACCCAAAAAGCAAGCCAGAATGCTAGAAACATTGCTGAGTGAATGATGTTATATGGAGCTGGGCATTGTGAAATGATGAATTGTTGGTGTAGAACAACAGTGAGTATGATCCCAATGATAAACCACAATGTGCCCACCCCTGACCCAGGGGGCCTTGCTGCAGGGGGTGGGATCATAGAAATAGTTTCAATAAGTTCATCAGCATATGGGGTCATTTCAACTGGGGAGGCAAGGAGATGGATTCTCTCTTGCAGTTGGTGGATGTAAGGCCACAAGATCCCCATGTACTGTTGCTAGAAGTTCATGATAGCAGGGTTATAGTGCCAAAAATATATGACTCACTGAATCCAATCAATGATGGTGGGGCCATAGTGACCATGAGTACTGGTAGAGCCCATCCGGTATATGGACTGATGGGCCACCAGGGAAACGCCATCAGGGATGTGGTCAGAAGAGAAAATAAAAATTGTTTGGTTTTTGGCAAAAATTTTATTGAAAGGAAAGTAAGAAAATTGACCAACAATTTTCTCAGTGCAATGCAACTGATTAAATAGTGGTCAATTGGGGTAGTGACAAGCTGAGATCAGGTCATGCAATTTCAACCTAACTGGCAAATTATTTGGAAATGGGTAGATTAGTTCCCTGGGAACTGATATCAAAAAATTTGGCAGTGGGCTGAGTCACTGTTGGTTCAACCTTGAATATCTGAACTGAGGCTTGGCTTTGTTTCTGACAGTTGGCATGATAGTATTTGGCCTGACAAGCGGTGGGAATCCCCCAAGGCCACCCCACATAGGGGCAGGTCCGTTTGGTTAGGAACATGTTTGGGACGCCCAACCCACCTGTGCTCAGTTGCTGGGCCATTTGTTCAGTCAGTGGCATTGCATCAGCCACAATGCCTGAATTGTCAACAAGGGACTTTGAACCCTCGTCAATGATGTCCAATGCTGTCACCTGCCCATCAGGGATGATCCTTGATAACTTTGGTAGGGAGGTTATTTGTTCAATTGACATGTTAATTGAATTAAAACTGTCAGGTATTCCAGCCAATAAATCAGTCTTCATACCTTTCTGGCCCTTTGAGATCCAAACATTGGGCAGATTACCACTCAAATTAGTTCCAATTGATTTCAATTTGGTGATCTTAATGCAGATTTTGCTGATTCCCCGTAACAGTTCTGCTGAGGTGAGTGTGGGTACTGGGGGTGGAATCTGAAGTGGAAGAGCCATTACCCAGCGCTCATCTACTATGTTAGCGAGATTGCCCTGAGTAACGAGGGGTACCACCATCCTCTTCTGTGCCTTCTTGCTTGGGAATGGGAAAATGGCCCAATCAACGCCCAGGGGACATTCCCCAGGACTTACAGAGTGCCCCAAACCCACAGCAACAAAGCCCAACAGGCACGCAATTTAAAATAATGAAATACCAAGTGTAATTGTCAGCAAAGCTTGCCAATGGCATTGGGCCATTAGGAAATACATCCCACAGTTCAAAACCTGCCCCAGATACACCAAAATCTTTGCCTAATATTTCCCACTTGGCCAAATGGATACCAGAGCAACTGGGTGTAGATAGGTTGGGTATCCTGAACCAATTCCTGACCTCATGGGACTTCCTCTATATAGGGTGGCCATGGGAGGTTCCCATGGCCTGTCAGGCAAGACGCTATTGATCCAGTCACCAAAATCAAAGAAAATTGGCAACTCTGGTATCCATAGATAAACTGACAGTGTCTCAGCCCACCACTAACTATTTTGAAGTCAGTTCAAAATAAATTTTTTCCCTCACTTAAATTTTGCCAGATTAGGCAAACCTTAGGGTCCTAATCCTGTGTTATCCAAGCTATTCCCCAAATTGATCATCTATTTAAACAGTTATAACACACTGAAGAAATTTATAGTTCATTCTCTTATTCAAAATTTTTTGAAAATTTTCCCAAATTCAAATTTATTTATTTAAGTTCAATTTTTTCCTTCCAAACCCCTATGGTATCTATAATGAGGCCCCATGGGCTTGTATTAACTGGTTTGTACCAGCCATATTGTCAACATTGGCTCTTTTTGGAGTCATTTGGGCTTCTCATGTCAAGGTTCCCATAAAATTTTCCCAAATCTTGTCACCCCCTATGCCCAGGCCCATTAGCCTTGGGAGTGCAACAGTGGGGTTATATACCAAATTATTTAGTTCATTTTTGGCCTGTTGGCACTTTGTTGTCAACCATCTCCAAACAAATCTAAAAATCATTTGTGCAGCAATGCCACTAGTATTCTGGCTCACTTTTTGGGTGCTTTTTCATCCCAACTGACAGGCCAGTCTAAACTTTAGCTGCTGTTGCCCTGACAATAGGTGCCCTAAGTCCCCAGGAAATTGGTCTAACCAACTCCATCCCTATCATCAGGGATAAGGGTATAGGGCAAGGGGGCAAGAGTGAATGGTCTTAGATGAATCGTCCAACATACTCAATTATATTTAACTAATAGCTTTCTAATGATTTCTGCAATCTGTCTAATGCTACAGATTGACCTTGAATGTGGAACCTTTGATGCATAATTTTGGCAGTTTCATAAGTTAAAATGAGGTGCAATGTTCAAATCCTGTTCTAGATTAACCATTGCAAAGCAATTCACTTGATACATGTTTGGAAGTTTTACAAATCTGAAAAAAGGTGCAATATTTGTCACTCACTCTATATTAAAATGTGATAATATTATATTCAAATTTTAATAATAATGATTGGGATAAACCCCTCATTTTGCAACTAAGTAATTTTCAGTATTTTAATAAGTTCAGCTGAGATAAATTTCAAGCTAGCTTGAGTCTCAAACACTTAATTAAATTTAACTTTATTTATGTTTATTCTTTAAGAAGTATCATCTAAATTTAGTATATTATAGCTTATCATGTCCATTGTACTAGTGGATATAATATTACATGATGTTCATATTAAACTACCACCTCCTAATCTAAACCTACTACTGACTTACCTGTTAAGCAATCTTCCCTATATAGAAGACATAATATCCAAGAAGTTTCACCATCAGTGATATGCTCAAAAACACTACTCATCCTTAATGGTTATCTAGTTTTGTACCAATTCTTGGCCCAATTTGAAAATTATTTAGGCCAATATCCCTATCTAGCTAATATATAGTTCAAGACTTAATGGTTGGTGTTTAAAAACCACAAATAATTTTAGTTCAGCATCAAGACACACCTAAACTACTTTTCCTAAGGCAGCCACTGGTTTATTACCTGACAACATATTAGCTTCCAACTGGTCTGGCTAATAGCATACAGTCCATGGTTTTTTTGTTACCACAAGATAGGCTATTTCAATCCTGTCATCAGTACTTAGGATAGTTTCCTTGACTAATTTTCCCTTAACCTGGATGTATACACATTTGCCTAGGAGAGAACCAGTTTAAATGAAATTAATAAACTAGATATAATAAAATACAAATAGTGATTCTTAATCCGTTCTCTATGACTACTTACTAAAGCAGTGATGACTAGGATGTCCTGATGATAGTGTCTTGTGTGGAAACTAAGTTTGAATTATAAACGTAGAGCTCTACCATCTATTTAAAAAGTAATCCATGTGGTGGGTCAACTAACAGGAAACTTGCTGTTATATTGCTGTAGCCAACATGAAAGCCCCTAAAATATGCCAGGATTACCACTATTTCTATCATAGATTGCTTACAGTAGTTCATCCCACCCCTAACAAAAAAGAATAACGTCACAAATTACACAATCTACAGCAGGAAGAAGACCCCATTTTTAGTATAACGTGACCAGTTCACAGTGCTTAAAAACAAATTGAGCTAGATGAGTGTCAGATTATGGTGGTTGACTCAAAAGAAAAACTTCAAAAACCATCAATTCTGACTGATTACCCTAAAGAAGGATTGGCAACCTTCCTGTCTAATTGTTCATAAAACTGGCAATTATTCAAGAAATTGCTCTGTTTGATGCCCAGGTTTGTTCTAAAAATCCTATGGGCAAATGTCTTCTATAGTTTGCCCCTCAATTTATTGCAATCAGTTTTTCACCCTGTTGTGGATGAGACCATGTGTGGTGCTACTGGTCATTCCTCAACTAGTGGATTAGGTGCAATTTAACCCCAAACTTTGGTGGTACTGGTGACCAGGCCATTGTGGATGGGGGGATCAAGGCCCTTTTATAGCATGGATGAGTCAATAAAATTTTCAGTCTAATAGCAATAACAAAATGCAAAGTAAATTTTGCCCCACCAAGCTAGAAGATTTGTTATATGAGGATGATGACGCCACCCAAATTTCATATGAAAAATAACCTTCTAATATATCTTTGGGGTCTGAAAAAATTTTAGTTCTGCCAGTGATGAAATGATGAGTGCACCAAATTCCCCCAACGCAGCCATCTAAGAGTTTAGATTGAATATTACCAAATCAAGTCAACATCTAATTTCCAGAGTTATCAAAGACATGATGTGAGGCACATTGTAGGTATCAGACAATTAATGTGCAAAAGAAAGACTGGGCTTCCATTGGGGGTACTCTAATACCCAAAAAAGAATTCATAGTCTGCAAGGCATTATTATTATGAAAATATGCAAATAAGAACCACATGGGGACAAAAACGGGAAGTACTGGTCTATGAATATCATTCCTGCTCCAACCAGTAAGCTGATTGCTGAAAGTAAACTTTACCATGCTTTAAATATGAGGGTCAAACTGCCAAGGTCAGTGGAGAGGATTGTTCCGTCTATTGGTGTTTTCCATTTTGGTGGGATTCAAGACTTAGCTGAATATGTACAATAATCTGTGGCAACAAGGGTCTCATCATGTTCAATCCCAGCTATTTTTTGGGTAGCATCTGCTAAATCTTTGTCCCATTTCCTCTATGATCAGGGCAAATTAGATTAATTAATGGGTTGATCAGCCCTCCTTGGGTTATTTTCAGGCCGTACTTCCAATACTTTTGAGTAAATACTTGATACTAAGGAGTGAAAATCATTTCAACAGTTTATCTCCAGCAGAGTCTCCCTGAGATGCAACCATCAATTCTTATTTCCTTTTCATCATAGTTCAGATAGATTAAATTGAGCGTTTGGTTAATCAATTCACTTTGAGATTCTCAATAGTCATTTTGCTGGATTAAGCATCTTGAAAAACTCATAGGGTATAAATCTCAAGGATTTCTGCACTAAGAGGCAATAGCTGAGATTGTCAGGGAAACTGGAGTGCAGGAGGTCGCTGGAGGGAAAGAAACAGGCCAAAGGTGACACAACAAGGCCTAGTGAACCAACAAAATAAAGAGACATCCTAAACAGTCAATATTGTGTTTCAAAATAGATCTGTGGAATAAAACGCACACCAAACTGGCCACAATCATCAGGGACATGAGGCCCTGGGAGCTGGAAGGGTGGCGAAAAATCTAGGCAAAAGGCAGCAAAATAGGAGGAGGCAGAGCTGGCGGAATAGGTGGCGGAGTAGGTGGAGGACTCAGGTACAACAGTAGGGGCAAACCAGAGCGGAAAACGGACTCCAGCCATCGCAGATCTTTGTAGAGTTTGTATTTTTTGGAAAGAACCAAAATTCAGAAATTTGCCCAAAATCCTAAACTTTATTGAAATAATCTGTGTATCTGAGAAAAGCAAAGCCTTTCTCATCTTGGGACTTAATTTATAGTGGGTTGCTTCACAAAGATTCCAGTGGTTATTGGAATCTGATATGAGCTACAAATTTGTTGTTTTTCAACAAAATTAAAATTTTCAAATTTGGCCAGAATTTGTAACCTCATATCTTGTAATTTTCTGGGTCTTAAGTTCGATTCCCGCCTGGGCTTTTGCTTCAAATAAGCCGTTTTCCTCAGCCCTGGCTGGCAAAGCCAAAACCCATTTTTTGTCAATGACCTTAGATAGGTCATTGGTGACTCTTAGAGGTTCTGGTCTCTGCCCCAAGGGCTTATTGGACTTGGATTTAGAAGGGCGGTTAATTCCAGGAAATATGTCACTAACTGTGACATCACCCTCCACTCTTGGATGGGGTTCTATGCCTCCTGAGAGGACATTGGCCAAGGCAAAGTTCTTGTGGGGAGTGGGTAACTTCATGGCAGCTAAAGAGGCTTGGGTGGCAGATCCTGCAGCATCTGGGAATTTAGAGTGGAAGTCATGGATTAGGTCCTGAGCATTGGTCATGTCCCGATAAGATACCCAGCTGTTCTCTGTCTCATCATATCCTTTCAAGGACACCAAGTATTGCAGGCGGCGCCAGGATAGGCGAGAAGCAAGAATGGCATCAATCTCATGCTGGGGTTCACCATCCACTATCACGGGATTTGGGTGAGGTGGCATGGGACCAATGAAGGGGGTCAGGAGGCATTCATGTAAGGTGCTGAACACTTTGATTGAGGGGGGTAAGCCAACCAGGTAAGCTAATGGGCCAACTTTCTTGAGGATCTTGAAGGGTCCAACACGCTTGGGACCTAACTTGCGGCAGGGTTGCTTCAGGTGGAGATTATTGGCGTTGACCATGACCAAGTCGCCAGGCTTATACTTAGGTCCTTCACGGCGCTTTCAGTCAGCATATGCTTTGTAGATCCTCACAGCATCAACGAGATGGTCCTTCACTGCCTGATGTATGTCCCTGAGCTCTTTAGCGCGCTCATTGGCAGTGATGACGTTGGACTCAATCCGCGGACTTAGTTTGAAACTGGGGTTGTAACCATAATTTGCAAAGAAGGGGGAAGTGCCTGTAGAGGTATGGGTAAAATTATTATAAGAAAATTGCGTCAGTGGGAGGTTAGAGGACCAATTGTTCTGTTCAGCATTGGAATAGCTACGCAAGAATTGCTCCAAACCTTGGTTCACCCTCTCCGTCTGTCCATCTGACTGGGGTTGGAAGGCTGTGGAGCGGCAGGGGCGGATGCTGAGGATGGAAAGCAGGGCTTCCAAGAACTGAGCGGTGAATTGTGGGCCCCATCACTGATAATCTCCTTGGGGAGACCATGTAAGCAAAAGGTGTGATCTACAAAGAGGCGGGCTGTCTCAACTGAAGTAATGGTGGTGTTGCAGGGGATGAAGTGGGATATCTTTGTGAAACGGTCCACCACAACCATTACTGCATCATAACCCTGGGACAAGGGAAGTTCCACAATAAAATTGACTGACACTGATGTTCAAGGGCCCTCAGCAGCTTGGAGTGGAACAAGCAAAACAGCACTCTTCAGGTGGCTTGGTTTTGACCGGTTGCACGTCAAGCAGGACTTTGTGAATTTTGCCACATCAGTGGCAATACCTTTCCAACTGTAGGAGCGACGGACTAACTCAAGCGTCTTGTCCTTGCCAGGGTGGCCAGCAGTTGGAGGGTCATGAGCTTCATGGATCACTTCCTCACGCAGGGGTCCAGGAGGTACCCACCACTTGCCCTTATGGAGGATGACAACATCCATCAACTGGTAGCCTTTGTCCAGGGATTCGCCATTTCTATGGCAGGCCTGCTTAATATTATCATAGTCGGCTGACAGAGGTTGAGACAACCTAACATGGGAAGGGGTGTCAGCGTCACCTCCCAAAGGTTCCATCATAAGCCGAGGGGGGGTTGGACAGTGAGCTCTCCTTCACCTGTTCCGGCTTAATCAACACCTGGGTATTGTGGGCATCAACTAGTGCTGGGTCAGGTGCTAGGGCAGGGTTCCGGGATAGAGCATCAGGTAACATGTTCTGGGTGCCCTTAATGAAGTCATATTTGAAGTCAAACACTGACAGGATTTCTAACCACTGGGACTGTCGAGGGGATAGCTTCTGGGGGGTGCGGTAGTACATCAATGCCTTGTGGTCAGTACGGACAGTAAATGGCCACTTAGACCCATGCAAATGGTGGCACCAGTGTCGTACTGCCTCCACAACTGCAAGGAGTTCCTTATCATATATTGCATAGTTGAGCTGCGCCAGGGTCATTTTCTTAGTAAAGTAAGCAACAGGCCGTTCAACTCCATCCTCCCCCTCTTGTAGCAGAGCAGCTCCCACCGCAAAGTTGGAAGCATCAGTGGCGACAATGAAGGGGCGGCTGGGGTCTTCATGTACCAACACCGGGCTGGACAATAGTATGGACTTGACGGCGTGAAATGCAGCGTTGCATTCATTGGTCCAGCTAAAAATCTTCTTCCCTGAAACGGTATAGAGAGGGGCGGCAACTTCTGAGAGCTGGGGGGATGAACTCCTTGAGGAAGTTACATGTCCCAAGGAAGCTGCGTAACTCTGTGAGAGATGAGGGGTAACCCAATCACGGATAGCTGCTTCCTTATCTGAAGCGATCATGTGACCATTGGAGAAGATAATGTTTCCTAAGAACTCGACCTTGGGTTGGAAGGACTCACACTTGCTAGCCTTAATTGTAAGGTTTGCTTGTGAAAGTCTCTCCATGACAGACACTAGATAGCGGGCATAAAATTCTGCATATGGGGAAAAAACCAGTATGTCGTCCATGTATGCAATCACGCATGTACCCATAAGGTCTCCCAAGACAGCATCAATGAGCCTCTGAAAGCAGGCGGGAGCGTTCTTCAAACCAAACGGCATAACCCTGAACTGGTAGATACCTTTCCGAGTGCAAAAAAGTGGTCAACCACTCCTGGCCTTCTTTATTGCGGATCTGGTTGAAAGCATTGAGACAGTCAAGCTTGATGAACACCCTAGCCTTCTCCACGCAGTGGGCAATCTGTTGCTCCAAAGGGAGCGGATGGGAGTCAGGCACTGTTACGTTGTTCAGTTTGCCATAATCAACGCAGGGACAAAGTGAGCCATCAGAATTCTCTACAAACAGAAGGGGGGACCACACAGATGAGGATTTCTTAAAGATTTGACCCTTAGAGAGCATGTCGAGTACCCAAGCGTCCAAGGCAGCCTCCTCCCTCAGGGACAAGAAGTAAATTGGGGAGGATATCTTGATGAGATCCACGGTCAACTTAAACTTAAAGTCAAACTTAGTGTGCTCAGGGAGTGGGCGGGCCTTTGTGGGATCAAACAGATCAGCATATCCACAGATGCATTCTGGAAGAGTAAGTGTTGGGGTCAGGGCATCAGTAGGTTGAATAGAGGCTAGGACCACCTTAGGAGAGAGGCCCCACCTTTTGGGGATCACCGTGGCGCTCTCATCTAAGCAAGGGATGGTAACCGTGACTCCACCAGGAAATTGTGCATGCATGTTAGAGTCTAGAAGGTTAGTGGCAATGTCAAATCAGCGTCACCAGCCAACCCCTAAAATAACAGGGTATAGGAAGTTCTTTATCGAGGAGAAGCTCTCAACAAAGTAACCATCACCTGCAATGAAAGGGACAGGTGTCAACACGTGGTAACTTGGAATGGTTTGAGATGCACCACCCTTCACAAACTGACCAACTCCCAGGGGTAGCTCCAGGGTCTCTGCCAACTCTTGGCGGATGAAGTTTTCAGTTACACCAGTGTCCACCAAAGTGAGTGCTTGAAAGCTCTTCCCTGAAGAAGAAAAGCTAGCCATGAACAAGAAGTAAGCAGATGAGGGTTTATTTTACCCAGAGCCAAGGGATGACAGGATGGCTCCAAGCCCAGAGGGCGGCGTATAATGAGGAGTATCCCCTAAAAAGTTTTTTCCATATGACTTTACATTGCCATAAAGTTGTCCACGGGACTTAAATGGTGTGGGGTAGCTTAATGATCTATGTTCGGTGGGTGGAAGGTCTTTATCACATGAGACTACACCAGTCAGGACAACCAAGCTTTTGGCAGGGTCAGCCATGGCTATCTCTTCTTCAATCATCTTCTCATGGATCTCTACTCATTAATGGATGTAGTTTGCCACAAGAGGTGACTCTGGAGAGATAGGAAAGAGTTGTTCATCTGGGCTAACTGGGATGACAGGTTGGGCAGAGGGCATAGGTTCTAAAACGGCAATGGCAGGTCCATATCCTGGAGGAAGTGAATGCTCTGAATCAAATGGGTTAGAATTACTAACCCCCTCTACTTTTGAGGACAAAAGTGAGGGGTACTCCGTGGAGCGTGGTGGTGCAGGGCCAGTGGTGAGGGGACCCCCACCTATTATGGAGGTTTCAGTCTCACCTTCCAGCGAGCTCACTGCTGGTTCCAAGTGGTACTGGGAGAGTATGGAAGTAGGGCCTTCTAGAATCTGGTTGGAATTGTCCATAACGGCCAGTGTCTTGTCTGGATATGTCACCACAGGATCGTAAACATGCTGGTGCCCCACAGTGATCTAGTCATCAAGTTCTAGGATATGGAGTTCAGCGGTACAATTAGGCTTAGTGGCACAGAGGCTGATTGACAACAGGGATGCAAGGATGGAGCATGTCCCAGATAAGGAGGGGGTGGGCTATCCCATATGCCAAGGAAATCACCAGTATTATCTATGGATTTGCGGAGAAGGGCTATTTTCAACTGTTCAAGAGATTCCAACCTTGATGCTCGCTCTTGAAACAGGCGCAAGTATTGAACTGTAGTGAGGTCTCCTTGGGACAAGTGTACAAAAGAGTTATCGTCCTCAAAGCTAGCAGGGGGATACTCACAGGGCTTGAAAAAGGTTTCCAACGCTGGGAGAGATTCAGGGAAGATCTATTATTCTCACCCATGGAGAGTAACAGTTGGTAAGCTCCCTCTGAAATTTCATGGAGAAGCAGCTGGAGGAGGAGGACGTCGGCTAAGTCCTTGCCTTGAGACTTCTGGTGGGCCCTAAGGCTGGACAACGCTTTGAAGATCTCATTTTTAAATTTGGAATCTCGTGAAAAGTGGAGAGTGAGACTGGTAGTGGCAGGTACTGCACACTTTATGAGGGTCTTGAATGAGAGGAGCCGCGCAACACCCTCAGCACACTCTTTGAGGAAGGTAACAACCAAGGCCAGAAGGGATACAAAATTACCAGCGCAGTGGACCGTTTCAACGGTGACAACTTTGAGAGGATTAGGCTAACTCTAGCCGCCCAACAGTAGAAGAAACTCACAAAAATTTCTAGGCTTTTCTCAGATAATGTCAGGGAAACTGGAGCGCAGGAGGTCGCTGGAGGGAAAGACACAGGCCAAAGGTGGTACAACAAGGCCAAGTGACCCAACAAAACGAAGAGACGTCTTAAACGGTCAGTATTGTGTTTCCAAATAGATCTGTGGAACAAAACGCACACCAAACTGGCCACAATCATCAGGGACATAAGGCCCTGGGAGCTGGAAGGGTGGCGAAAAATATAGGGCAAAAGGCAGCAAAATAGGAGAAGACGGAGCTGGCGGAATAGGTGGCGGAGTAGGTGGAGGACTCAGGTACAACAGTAGGGGCAAACCAGAGCGGAAAACGGACTCCAGCCTTTTCAGAACTTTGCAGAGTTGTATTTTTGGAAAAACCCAAATACAGGAAATGTGCCCAAAATCCTAAACTTTATTGAAATGATCTGTGTATCTGAGAAAAGCAAAGCCTTTATTATCTTGGGACTTAATTATAGGGGATCGCTTCACAAAGATTCAGTGGTTATTGGAATCTGATATGAGCTACAAAATCACCGTTTTTCAACAAAGTCAAAAATTTTTGAATTTGGCCAGATTTTGTAACCTCATATCTTGTGATTTTCTGGGTCTTGAGTTCGCTTCCCGCCTGGGCTTTTGCTTCAAATAAGCCGTTTTCCTCAGCCCTGGCTGGCAAAGCCAAAACCCATTTTTTTGTCAATGACCTTAGATAGGTCATTGGTGACTCTTAGGGGTTCTGGTCTCTGCCCCAAGGGCTTATTGGACTTGGCTTTAGAAGGGCGGTTAATTCCAGGAAATATGTCACTAGCTGTGACAGAGATAACTAATTTGATGGCCACCATCATTACTGACAAAGATGAGTGTGTGCCCTCCATTGGTTGTGTTAGTTCCTTGGAGATCGCCAGACCAGTTGAAAATTATAAAAGACATAAAATTTTTGAAATTAAAGGTTTATCAAGGATAGTACAAAATGACCCAGCATTCTACTATTGGCAGAGCACTGGGATTTTATAAATTGAAGGGGACTGAGGGGTGGGGACATAGAACATTTCTTACAACTAGGAATGTGGTCTTCCTAAAACGCCAGGGCTTTTGCATCATGGCTTGGCTTGCACATTGTGGGTGCCTCAATTTGTGATTCCCGTTGCCAATTTTTCGCTTCTATAGGGACTTCAGCATGCCAGCGTAACTTACAATTTTTCCTAAAAAAATTTATTTTTTTTGGAAAAACATTTCTGGATCAATTTTGAGGATGTCATAACTGTTGGACTTTGGTCTAATCTGCTTAACTATGCTCAGATTTCATCACAGATTGTTGTAAAGTTTATGACATAGACCTTAGCTGAATTAAATTTACTGGTGAATCCTCCCCCTTCATTCTTTGGCCTGTCATAAAATTGAGTCATGGGGTTTTAGCAGAAACCCACCATTCATCAAGAGTGTGCCCTAAGTCCACCAATTTTTCAATCGAAGGGCTCAAGGAAGTTCCCCCTCCTTCTATTGAAAGGGATTAATCAACCAATTTTATTTATGGGTGCAGCCAGGATCCTTAAATTACCCTTTTCTAACAAGACAGGGTCTACTCCTCCCTCCAAAGCCTGTACCAGTGCATAGTTTATGTGAGGTAAGGGCAGTTTTATGTCTGAAAGGGTCTGAGGTTTCATAGCAGCAGGAGTTGGAACAGTATGATTTCATGCATGTAACTCAGTGATTAGATCTCATCAATTGGTACAATCATGGGCTGGAATTCAATTGTTGTCTTAGGTGGGGTACTCTTTTCATGGTAATAAGTATTTAATACCCTGTTCAGATTTCCTCAAACCAAAATTTCCCTCACCTTAAAGACCAGCATTACTTATACCAACAAGGGTTTGACCTCCACAGGTCTGTTCCCTTTGAACTGTGACAGCACTGATGCGTGGAAGGACTTATGAATCTTCCCGTGCAGGGGAAAATTCACATAAAAGGACTCATTATTCAAAACCTTAATGATAGGGAACAGTCCTGCCGCTTGAAGGCCAGTTTGCGGCAGGGTGCCTTTAGGTTAAGATTTTTGTGTCCACCATCACCAGGTCGCCCAGATGGTATTCAGGCGCTGCTCTCCGTTTATGGTCAGCAAAATGCTTGGAATCCTGGGAGCTTTTGTTTATTTGCCTCTGCGCCTTCTGGTGTATTTACTAAATGTGTGTTGCGAAGCTATCCACTGTAGAATTATTTGTTTGAATTTTGTGGCTGATTGTAATTGCTGGATTGTAGCCTAAGTTGTCATGCAACGGCAGCATTCCAGTAGAGGCGTACAGGGAATTATTATACAAGATCTGGGTTAAGGCCAGATCTCCAGACCAAGTATCTTGAGCAGTGGAGGCGTAGCACCAGAGATATTGCTCTAAGGACTAGTTAGTTCGCTTGGTTTGTCCATTGGACTGGGGGTGATAAGATGATGATCAACAAGGTTTGATGTGAATTATATCACACAGGGTCTCCAAGAATCTCAACAATGAACTTTGTGTCTCTATCACTACTTATCTCCAGTGGTACTCCAAGCATGATGAAGACATGGGTCACAAATAAATGGGCCATATCTACTATTGTTGTTGTAGTTAAGCATGGGATGAACAGGCTATGATTCTGTCCACAACTACCATGATCACATTAAACCCCTTTGAAGTGGTTAGATTGACTATGAAGTCAACTGATACCAATTTTTATGGTCCTGCTGCTTGTTGAAGTGGATGCAAGAGCCCGTTTCACCCAGTTTATCATATTTGGATCACGCACAGGTCAGACAGCATTCTATTCAATCTAGCACATCTTTATTCAGTCCACAACATTCAAACGTTCTCTTTATCAGATGGTAGTCATCTTTCCTTTAGGGTGTCCCATTTTCAGTGGGTCATGATGTTTCTTTATGACTCTGGGTTGTAAAATTTCGGGCACCCATATGTGATCCTAAAAATAAATCAATCTATCATTTTTTGAGCACCAACTTGAGGGCTTTTCCTAACTGTATCTGATCCCTGAGCACCTGCAATTCAATAGTTTTTTCTTGTACATTCAGTACTTAGTTCAAGAGGAACCCATCAGCGTTGCTGGTGGGCTTGTTTTGGGAGTGTCCTGGTGCGTTCCCCCTTGGAGTTGTTGGAGGGCTCAGGTTTGGTTGTTGGAGGTGAGATTGAGGGTTTTGCGGGGATTACAATGGCAGTGATGGTTTCTGGTTTTACTGATAACTCTGACAGCACTTGTTCAGGTGACATCACCATAACCAATTTGGCCCCTTTCACAGGGTTGTCCTCAATTGCCAGGCTTCTACTTGTATGTTAAGCAATATGTGCATAGGCCTCTTTACAAACTCATATTTGAAGTTGAAGTTAAGCAGTTCTTGGTAGGTTCTGGTTTTTCTGCGAGCCAACTTCTGAGTCTTGTAATAGTAGATAAGTGATTTATGATCCATGCACACCTTTGCCATGTGCTTTGCTCCCTGAAGCAAATACCGCCAGTGCATCATTGCCCATGCTACCACGGCCAGCTCTTTCTCATAAATTTCCCATGACCATTTGGTGCTTGTAAATTTACTGGAAAAGTATGACTATGGGTGTTCGTGGACATTGTGCTCCTGTAGCAATACTGCCCCCATGGCTGTGCCAGAGGCACTTCATGCTATAATAAAAGGTTTATCTTTTTGACATGTCTTAGAACTGGTGCTGAAGATAAAACTTTTTTAACAGCCTCAAAGGCCCGTTGGCATTCCGCCGTCCATGTGAATGGCACATTCTTTACCATCATTGGGTGAAGGGGGCAACAAATTCTAAAATTTCTGGCAAGAATCTTTTCAAAAAAGTGATGGATCCCAGAAAGCTGCAGAGCTGCTTATGGGTAGTGGGAATTTGCCCATGTCTGTTTTGCTTCCAGCTTGGAGGGAGCAATAATGTGCCTATCTTTAACATGTTGAGCGCTACACAAATTCTTAAGGAAATCCCCATCAGGCCACACGCGCTGCTTAGAAGCGCTGGTATTGCTTATAGCAATGTGAAGCGCACTACTAACATATTGAAATTTACTCAATACAGCTTGTAAATATTTAGGGTCATTGTTTCTTATCATAGTAGAGAAATATTTATGCCTAGAATGAAATGCTTATAGACATTCATTTAACATGTTATGTGCCAAGTCTGTTTTGTCTTGTTTATCATTTGGACCACTAGATAAGATTTTTATCAAAATCAGCTTGCGGGTGGTATTCCTTTTTATGACAAAGCAATACAAACTTTTTAGAAATTGATGCGGCCTAGACAAAAAGTTAGTTTCAGTCACCTGTGGTTGACATGGGCTAAACAGAAAGTTCAGTGTCAGTAACCGGTGACTGATGTGGCACTCAATGTGTTAAGCACCACATTTCCTAGAAACTGAACCTCATCTTTGAAAACTTCACATGTTGATGGCTTTGCATGCATGCCCACACGTTGCAAGGTAGCTGTCACTGCCACCAGATCCTTCTCATGTTGCTCAAGGTATGGGAATGGACCAGAATGTCATCAATATATGCTTCTGTGCATGTAAAGTGGAGGTCGCCCAACGCTTTATTGATAACCCTCTGGAAAATGGCGGGAGCATTTTTCAGCCTAAATGGCAAGACCATGAACTGGTATATGCTGTGGTGAGTGCATATCGCCATCAGCCATTCTTGTCCCTCATTTACTTGGGCTTGATGGAAAGCGTTGGGTAGGTTCAGTTTGGAAAATACTTTGGACTTGGCAATTGATTGGGAGATTGTGGCCTCCAGTGGGAGGGGATATGGGTCCAGTACCATAACATTGTTTAAGTGACTGTAATCTACACATGGTCGCAAGGTCCCATTGTGCTTTTATGCAAACACCATGGGTGATGACAACGGCGTGGTTTCCTTTATTAGAAATCCTTTGGCCATCATTTCGGCAATTCAAACCTTCAGTGCCTGATCCTCAGCAGCCATATATGGGTATAGTGGGCAATTAATCTTATTAAGATTCACTACTATGTGAAAATCAAAGTTGAACTCAGAGTGGGGTGGCAATCAGTTTGCTTTGTCCATGCCAAATATTTTTAGTATGGTTCCAGTATTGCAGACATTGTATGGAGGTCAGTGACTGCACCTGAGGCGGAGTATTCCACCATGGCAGCCATGACGATTCTATTTACTAATGTGTGAAACAGGGGAATTTCACCAGAGTGAAAGTATGTTGAGAAAGTGAGCATTTTCATTTGATAATGACTGTAACTTCCTGTCAGCACCACCATCTTAACCCCAGAATCATGGGGTAGAGTAGGTCCAGAATCACCAAGAAGTTGGCATGGAACTGGTGCCCATACACTAAGAAGTTTAGTGGCTCACTTAAAGGAAGGGTGACCATTGGTACCTTAGAGGAACCCATGATAGGCGCCCCCATGGTGACTGCCAAGTCTAATGCCTGTGCCATTTTGAGGTCAATAAAGTTTCTGATGCTCACGTGTCCACTAGTGCATTTATTACTGCCCTTCTGGAGCCCACTGTAATTTCCACAGCAAACAAGAAATAAGCACAAATAAAATTTATTGAAGCTTTCTAATGCACATACTTATGCAGTGGTGGTTGCAATTGTGGAATAATCCTGTGATTGATTGAGAAATTGGGAAGGAATTGCTACCACCCAAGCATATAAGAGTGGGACTGACGTGGGGTACAATGACTCCATCAGGAGACATACTTGGCTAAGGTCCTCAATGATGATATTACACCGGTAATCCTACTCAATTTTCTCCATTGTTTTCATCTGTCAGGGGGACAGTGCAGGGCCTCTAGATCCACTGGTATGAGCATGGTGCCTGGGGCTCTGTCTGATACATCCCCAACCAAGTCATGAGTATGGGTGGTTTTTCCTGAAATGCTAAAATCCCTGGGGCCTCCAGCTGTGAGGTGGATGAGCCATGTGACAGGGGACGGGATGGTCGCGTTATGTAATATCAGAGGGGTGTGCTTCTTCCTCATTAATCCTTATGGGGAAATATGGGGCAAGGACCAATACCTCCATCTTATTAGAAGAGACACCTTGCTGATCAGTTTCCGCTGAGAGGGCGTTGGGTACACTTCCTAATATTGGACCTTGTTCTGGTTTGCTATCCATTTTTCCCTCTGTCAGAAAATTCAGCAGATAAATTCTCCCAATAATATCAAAATTTGGGGTGTCAGTTAGTCAGATGTGATTTCCAGCTAATTGCCTAGTTTGATATTAATTTAATGTTATATTTGCCAATTGGTGCTCCCCATTCAGGTGGGTTGAGCTTTTTTAAGTATCAGGGAATAATCCCTGATAGTATTATTAATTGTTTAGGTTCAGCAGAATCATAGTTTGATGCTGACTGCCAAAAAGTGGGTGATTGTGAAATTTTCTGATGATAAGCTGACTTACTCGTTATCAAACATCTGACAATGATTTTGCTGCCTCAAATCTAAGTTTGGTGGAATCCTTGCTTGACGCTGACTTCCATGCATGGCCTATTGTGGGAGATTCTGGCATAAAGCTTACATATTTGTAATCATTTGTCTGATTATGATTCCTTTGTCCAAAATTAAAGTACCGGAAATTTATGCCAATGATGCTTGTAGCTATTTATAATAACAGCAATTTATATAAGACTGGCCGGCAACTCATGCCAAGGATGAGGTGACCTAATATTCTGTGATTGGGATGAGCAGAATGGTAGGAAATCATTACCACAAATGACTGCAATTGGCTGAAGCTCTAGCTTTGATGGTTGTTGAGTTTTCATAGGCGCGGTATTCTAGAGTATAAATAGTCATTCTTTCCCTCCAAATAAAAATCTCTTTAGCCAACCTTTATGTATCTGAAGTAGCAATAGCCACTAAAGTGGGTAGGGGTAGTACTGGATATTCACAAAGTAAGTGCGGGGTGGCATTCCTGGAGTGATTAAAGCTGCCAGCTCACATATCTCATCCCTATAAGGAACTGATGGGAACCTGGCTAACTGGCCACTAACGATGATGTGCTGATGGCTGTCAGCCATGAGGGTGGTGCATCGTGGAAGTGTCATAGCCACCCAGGATGGGGGATAGACTCATTGGGGCACAGTCAAGAGGGGCTGGCAATTGGTCATGAGGGAGAAGGAAAAAGGGGCTTGGGCCACCCAAGAAGAGGGCTGAGGACCACTGGTGCACCCCCAAGCAGGACCATGGGGCTAAGCGAAGTCGTTGGTCTGCTGGGTTGGTGTGTTGGACGTGGACTTGTAGGTGGTTGGTATGCCTATGAAGGCGAAACAGCAAGGGTCATTCAGTCTTTATACTGGTTGGCCTGGCACACTAGTGGAGCCCCTATTGTTGGAAAATCGATTTTCCGACATTGGTGCTCACTAAAGGGGGCTCATTAATCAACACCAAAAATTAAAAATTAATAAAAACTTCAGGCGTTGGCTATGTCACATCAGGCCTGCACTGGTGGGGAATTCTCCCAAAACACTGTGCCAAATAAATATGCAGAACTTAAACTTGCCTTGGACGCTGTGCTCAAAAGGCAGGATGAGCTTCTTCAGGTAGTTTATAGCAATACAATACTTCTGTTTGATCACGATGGGAATATTCATGGATTCTTTAAGCAATTTGAGGTTTTGAAAGAAGGAGCCTTAGATCAGCGTAAAGCAAAATTGTTAATATTCACCTTGGATGTTGGAAGTGACAAACCAAGTCACCTTCTATATTCCAAAAAGTTCCATTACATACCAAAAATTGAAGGATACTGTGCTGCGGTTGTTCAGAGGAACCACAAAGATGTCTCAGCAGAAGGATGAGTTCTTGACCATCAGGTTTCAGCGTAATGATACCCTCACCACGTTTGCTGATTGATTCTTGGTGGAAGCCCTCATGTTAATGAAGGTAGGGACTTTATCTGAATCCAACATGTGCATTGCGATGACCTCTGCAGTAAAGCCATGCCACGAGCTTTACAATGTCTTGACCCTGATTCTGGATGATGACGTACCCCTGCTTAAAATTTTTCAGTTTTTGCGCCATCTATCCACTACCTTCCCTCCACCTAATACAGAGTGAAACTATACCGTTGCCATCACTGGACCTTCTTATTTGGGGGAATTATCCCAGATGGTTCAGATTCCACTGAGTTATCCTCAGCAGTTTAACTTCCGCCCTGGATCTGCTTACTGTCAACAGCTCAGCTACTGACCTGGGCTTAATTATGCCTTCCATTAGCAGTTATCCTATTGACTTGGGCCTGGTTACGCCAATCAACCACAGTTTAATTTTTGGCATAGCCCATCTAACAATAATCAAGGATGCTAGCCCTACGGGGTAAATTGTTTTGAATGTGGCTGCCCTGGGCACCTGGCGCAAAGTTGCCAAATTATCAGGTCCTTTACATAAAGCAGAACCAGTAATATTAGACAAAAGTCAGGGCGGAGTAGAGATGGGACTCTCTACCTTCACTATCCCAATCCCAAACGTCCCACCTGAACTTATAAACATATATTCAGCGGAAGTCCCTCTGTATAATGACGCATTCCTATATCAATAGCTGGTTAGAGGGGTGAATGTATTGACATGAGCCCAATTCAAGGCTGCAGCAGAAGAAGGATCTCAGGTGCAGCCAAAGCTGTACGCTTGTCAAATGTTTGACCAAGTTTCCCCTGACAAGCTGGAACCAAATGCAGATGCACCTTCCTTTCATGAAGTAAACTTCACCCTTCCAGTCAACGCTATTATAAAAGAATACCCCAAAGTTGGTGAAGAATTTGAGAGTTTCCTTGGGAACAGAGACTCTTTAAATGTCCATGTACTAAACGGTAAAACCTTCTTGTTTATAATTTATGTACTGTGATATTGTTGTAACCAAATCCTGAGTCCATGCAATAATAGATACGGGTGCCCAAGTCTACATAGTTTTACACTAAGTTGGTGGCAAAGTTGACATTAAAACCTGATGGAGAACATCACATGGGTTATGGGACTGCTAGAACGGAAAACAAAGTCTCATGAGTGTACTGTGCGCTCCCTTTGCAGTTTGGGTCAATTGTTGTTGTAGCTCCAGTGATAGTGTTACCAAACAGCCGTAATGACCTGTTAATTGAAGCCGCTTTTATGCGACACTTTGGTGCTGTTATTGGCATGATGGAAGAGACGTTTGAAATTCTGGGGCAGCAGATCCCAATTTACTTTACCTCTAGTGGAGTGCCAAAAGATCCAGTGCACATGAGGAATATTAATCTTGCATATAATGATGAGAAGATTCCAATTCACTGCCATAAACTAAAGAGAAAGACCCAGGCCGTTTCCACAGCAAATATATAAATATCAAGGGCTTCCACTCAGAGCTGCTGGACCTATTTCCATTCCTTCCAGACACTAAATTGTATTGAACACTGAGTTAGAGGTTAAAGTGCTAGCCAGGCTCTATGGGAAGTCATTGAGCCTTATCAGCAATCACGGCTTGAGATCCATGTGGCTCCAGGAATTATACTAAAAGGACATAGAGAGATCAAGGTTTTGCTAGTGAATCTACAAAAAGGATCATTACAGATCCGCTGACACCAAATAGTGATGTATTTACACTTGAACCCTGTTGAGGAGGTCCTTCAGGTTTTAGTTTGGGTCACTGAATGAATCTGTTTTACCAGTTAGATCAGAGCCCAGTGTAATGGCAGTGATATTGTGTGAAAACTTAATAGGGTTATTGGAAGAATAGAAAGATCAGGCGATATCTTTATTTGAAAAATGTAGGGAGATTTTTGCTGTTTACAGTCAAAATTTAGGGTGCATTTGGGGGCTGGTTCACCAATTGAACACTGGAGATCATACTCCCATCAGGTCTCGGCCAATATGCTGATCTAGGGCAGCTGAAGAGGTAGTTACTGAGGAAATTGAGAAGCTACTGGAACAAGGGATGCTCAAACCATCAAAGAGTCCATGGGCTTCACCCGTTATAATTGTAAAAAAGAAGGACGGCAATAATTGGGCAATGATAGACTACCAGAATCTCAACCTTATAATCAAAAAAGACTTTTATCTCTTTCAATGGATCAATAATGCTTTGGATTGGTTAGGAAGAGCTCAATACTTCTTGGAAATGAATTTTAAATCCAGTTATTGGAAAACTGAGTTGTCCGTGGTGGAACAGGAGAAATGCGCAGTAATCACATCTAAGGGGCTTTTTTAACTGAAATGTATGCCTCAAGGGCTGTGTAACTCCTGGCTATGTTCCAAAGGGCTATGGACACCATTCTTGGTGACCTAAAGCTGTTGTGCGTCCTCATGTACCTTGACGACATCAATGTTTTCTCCCAAACGTTTTCTGAGCACCTTACCCATTTGGAGGAGGTATTTTGCTGGCTTGCTGAGGCCAACCTCAAGATCAAGCCCCGTAAATGTCACTTCTTCAAGAACCAACTGGATTACCTTAGGTTTGTGGTAGACGCGACAGGGCTGAAACCACAACTGGCCAAGGTGGAGGCCATCCAAAAATGACTACACCAAACAGTAAGCGTGACATGAAAGTATTTGTGGGATGGTTGGATACTACCAATTATCTATACTAAACTTCAGCTGTATTGAAGGTTTGCTGTTTGAGTTACTAAAAAAGGATGCCATGTTTGAACGGATGGAACGTCAACAATGCTCCTTTGATACACTTTAGATGGTTAATTAGTGCGCAGGTGCTGCACTACCCAAATTTTTAGATAGAGTTTATTTTCCAGATGGGTGCATCTTTTTCCGCTGTAGGGGCGGTCCTATCTCAAAAAGAAGATGAAGGGAGGAGCACCCAGTTACATACTTCAGTTAGAACTGAACTGCCATTAATTCAATTATATCATGACCAAGAGGTAGTGCTTAGCAGTGATCTATGCATATAAGCAATTTAGGGTGTATTTTCATGGAGTGAAGTTTAAAGTCATAACAGATCATGTTCCTTATTCTAGTTGCAGAATCTTAAGGAGCCTGAAGGGCATCTAGCCCGATGGGCCCTCACTCTGCAGGCTTATGATTTTGATATCCTCCACTGACCTGGAGCAAAACACCAGAAAACCAATTGCTTGTTGAGACTACCAACAATTGCCATCATGGCGAATCTGAGTAATGTATGATAAAATTCTCAGTGGAAGATACAGTTACAAACCGCTTTAAGACATAAAAGCGTAAAACAATATGTAAGCTGATATCATTCAATGGAACGGCGAGCCGTATAAGCGGATTGAAGACTCTACAGTGAACTTTCCGCGACCCTTGGCATGGCCAAGCATTATTATGAGTGCACATAAGGCAGTCGGACATAATGGATTGTGCAATTCATTGAAATTGTTGCGCCCTCAGTATCTTTTGGTAAAGCATGAACTTCAATGTTCTTGAGACAATTTCCTGTTGTCACCAGTGCAAGTGGAAAAGCCGTTCCACCAGAAGACCTCATACTAGCTAGTGTAAATGCATTTTGCTTGGCATACAGTTTACATTGATGTCATTGACCCCCTGCTGACGGGAGCTAACCAGTCCAAATACATTCTGGTGGCAATTAACCACTTGACCAGGAGCTTTGAAGCATGAACAATATGTGATTGGGGGCAGTCACAGTGGCCAAGTTCATAATGAAATGCATAATCCAGCGACATGGCTTCCCTCAGTTTGTCCTTACTGATAACAGAATAAACTTCACCTCTCACATCCTGCCAAAGCTAAATGAGCTGATGGCCATCTGCGGGGTTTAGACAACCTCATATCACCCCAATTCCAACAGGATGGTTGAGTGAGTCAATGAACCCTTGGTGAACATACTCAGGAAATTAGTAACGGATTGACCTTCAGATTGGAGTTCCTTCCTTTACAAATCTATCTTTGTCTATAACATCAGATATCATTCTGCCACAGGGAAGAGTCCCTTCCAGTTACCATATGGGTGGCACCTAGCTCTACCTTCATTACTCTATACTTTCATGGAAGATACCGGCGGAATGGATTCTCAACATTATTAGACTAACATAGCTAACACCTTAATCAAGCTGCAAACCAAAGCGTACTCCTTCAGCTTGGCCAAAAGATAAATCAGGCTGCCAATCAGGTATGGCATAGTGGGATAGCTCAGTTTAAAGAATGAGAGACGGTTCTGTTCTATGACCAGCACAGGTTTGGTCAGAAGCATAAGTTGGCCAACATCTGGATTGGTCCATTTTGAATTAATTGAGAAAATGGGTATTGACGCCTACACTATCAAGGACCATGTGAGCAATTGGATCATGAACCAAGTGCATACAGATTATTTCAGGTGTATAAACATTATGAGACTTATCATCTAGTCAAGGAGGGAGGTGATTTCGAGATTCTGATATGACTGGACAATAAGCCCCAAATAGCTACAGCGGATTGGCTAAAATCTGCTGACAACGATTTACTAATGTACAAATATTTGAGCGCCTTGTTATAAGGCGATACTGAGCCCAGGAAGGATAGTTATTGGATCGCCTCCAAATATGGCAATAAGGTGATGTACATTTAGGACAAATATTAAGTAGAAAGCCTCAAATGAAGGTGATAGTGAATTTAAGAATAGTAGACCCTTCTGGGACCTCACAATTACAAGGATGAACCAATAGGGATACAGCAGTAAAAAATATTCTAAGCAAAAGGATCAGTACTGACTAAAGTCACTCATATATACTTGAGATGAGAAGATTGAGCAAGGGAGGTTGTTAATAGGAAGAAGAGAGAGGATCAGAAAGAATATGTTAATAAATTATAAATTAAAATAAAGTGGTGGGTCGGAGCTAATTGCTCCATTTTATTTGAAAGCCTTTAAGTTGCTTTGAGGACCGGTGATCCCCATATCATCCATCCATTTCTCAGTGGGAACCAGCCCTGTGCGACCCTTACAGATTATCTCAGCGATATTGCCAAAACTATAACAGCACGCTTGTTTACCAATGTGGGTTGAAACATCATACCATGAGTGATTGGTGCCAACGCAACTACTTCACCATAACCTCCTTCAACTTTACCTTCATTAGCATGTGGCCCTGAAGCCATCCTCCAATGGTATTGCCTTGGCTTCTCCCCTGCTGATACGCAAGGATGGCAGGATTTAGAAATCAGTGCAATGATGCCCTGCAAGATCAGAAAACGTAGCATTAATAAGCACCATGTCAAGGCCTTCCTAAGCTTCAGCTTCAGCCTTAAAGAGTCAATAGGCTGGATCATAAATGGGAAGATGCTGGCTGAGGCCCAAAGCCTTTAAATAAAAGTAAATCATATAGCATGGCAGCCAGCCATCAAGAGGAGCCATCATGAAACAGTGCCAGAAGCTATATCAAACTTTATTTGCTCATATATCAGTGGTAGATTTTCTGTCTTCTAGGCTCCAAAGTCATACCTCAAGACTTGCATCTTCATCCATTTGGTCAAGGAGGAGGGATGGTCAAACTTGATCATGCCTATCTACCAGGATCTGGACATGGTCCTGTCAAGTGGTGATTACAATCATCACAGGTGTTGAAATATGGCTATATTGATATTTTGGTCTTTGGCAAACTTTAATGAATAAAAAAACTTTAGGAGGTGGGAATTAAATATAATAAGAACTTCTGCAAACAGAGCTGATTCATCATGTGAACCAAACTACCTAGTAGGTTTCCTTTTACAACCTGCTGACAATCCACAAATGTGAATAAGTACATTAGCTAAATTTCATAGGCCTTCCATATTATAATGAGGTTTGAAAATTCTGCTAACCAGTGGCGAATATGATACCAAGTGCCTTAACCCCACACAATAGAGGCGCTCTAAGAGCTGGCTCCATGGATGAAGGCTAATAAAATCGCCCTGCCCAGATTTAACCATATCCTAAGCCTCAGCTATGTTTTCTAAGTCAAATAAGAAAATTCCAAACAGGTGCTAGTTCTATTACCAGACCAGACATACGGTGGCACAGTGCCACCATAAAAGGGTAAATCACTTCAGAAATATGAATATGATTATATCACTGGGATCATGAAAGTCATATTTTTACTCTCCCTATGGTCAAGGCCAAAGAAATGGCTTTTGTACAACCTTACAGTGGTCGCAGATATGAAATGACAGCAGCAGGTGCTTGGCAACACTCATAAGGAGGCGTGGGAGTGTGAGGCCATGAAGCATATGGAGGCTGAAGATAAGCTTTTTATTAATCTGAACCTGGAGGCATATAAGATAAGTTTAAATGCCCAAACCTCCAGCAACCATTCAACACAGGAAGATTGGGCCAAAAAGGAGGAGGAGCACTGGCAGAAGGCAGGACCCAAGAATTTCCCAAAAAACCCATAAGGCAAAGGCTGTCACAAAAGTGACAATCAATGCCAAAACCCTCCACTGCTAAGCTACCACTAAAAAGCCCCCCTTCAGCAAAACTAAAGCTCAAATTATTGCAATAAAATCAAAATCCCATAATCAATTCAGTTGTCAATAAGTCACTTTAAGAGTCAATTGCCATCCACTGTTGAGACACTACTTGATCCTCAGCTAAAAAGGGTCAGAGGAGTTTGCTTTAAGTTGACGCCTTTTAAATTTATAAAGAAAATAGATGGCAACAGAGTCCCCAGTGCACAAATGGCCAGCAACACAATATTGTTTCAACTAACCGCCCCATTGATTGACGCTACCCCTCTCCTAGCCTTGATGCCCACCGCCCGCCAAAAAAACCAACCTCTGTCCAAGACTCAATCCATACCCAGACAAGCCTCATACCTGTTCCAGGAAGTTGGGAATGATTGTTGTGACAACAAATGCTAGAGTTGGCTAGAATTCTGACAAGGGTGAAGAAGATACACCGCTTGAAAACAAATGTATAAAAATTGACATAACTTTTAATTTAGAAACTGTAAAAACATTATGGTTTTAGAGGTGTGCAAAATCGCTTAACTCACAATTGATTTAATAGTTAGAATTCTAGATTTATAGAGACAATTAGTTCAGTTTGATTTTTTAATTGAGTGACTTCAACCTCACTCAGATAATTCCTGAAAAGCAAGTAGCTTTGACCTCACTTAGGTAAATGAACTTAAAAAGAAGAATAGATCACCAACTTCAACCTGAAGTAAATTTGATAAACAATTTGAAATTCTAAGGTAGATTTTTCATTAATATTTGGGATAATATAGGGCGAGAGTATTAAAAGACATGTGCAGATATCAATCTTGGTTATCACAGATATATCAGCACACCTAGTTGACAAAAATATGTATTGGTTTGAAATTCAGAATAATACCAGATGATATTTATACAATATAGCATACTAAAATGTTACTCTTATCAGCTATTAATCTAGCCATTATAAACAATCAATTCACAATAGATAAAGCCCATTTAATGAGCTAACTTACTAAATACCACATTGTCAGAAACCCACCCAACTAATTAATAATTGTAACTGACATTGGATTCACATCCTTTGTAAATTGCAATTAATTATTTAATCAGGTACTATTACCATATAATTATTGTCATAAACAAACTTTTTATAGCTTAAACTATAAGCTTAATTAGAAATGAAACAATCAAAAAATATTGAATTGAAGCTTAATCTATGCCAATATGAAAAATTGATCATAAAAATTTCTAAATTTCCCCAGAATTGACAAGATTACAGCTATGTCCCAACCTTCTAATAACTTTTGATATGATTATTATATGGCCAATATGTCTGAAATAGATGCCAACCTTTTTCAAGCGATGTCACATACCCCCAAAGAATATATATATGGCACTGCCAGATCTCATGCCATGTGGCAAACTGATTTTTTTAGTCCTTCTTTATAGCTACCAGTAATAGTACCCATCATAGTGGAATAAACAAAGATGGCTTCTGTTTTAGAGGAATCTCAGTTAATCTTACCTCTTTCTCCTATTGCTGAATCATTTTTGATTCTCTGCTAGCTTCAGCTCCACCCATGTTTAGCTCAACAGAAATCCTTGAGCCTACCAAATCCATATTTTCCAGTTTGAATCAATTGTTCCTTTTCAATTTAAATTTTACTTCCAGAGTTTATTTTTGGATAGGTCAATTTTATAAGCCAATTATTTTATTATATGAACTTCCTGTCAGCAATCAAGAATATTTTGTGCTTTCCTATATAGATCTTTAGGGTAAAGTAACTGAGGCCTAGGTACTTCTCCCAATCTCTATGATCTTGATTTTTGTTACACTTTCACAAAATCAAGGATGTGGTATTGTTGGACCATCTAGTACTAAAAAAAAAGGATGTGGTATTGGCCATCTAGTACTAAAAAAAAAGATGTGGTATTGGACTCAGTAGAGGAGGCTACCTTTGGTTCAGTGGCAGCTTGGGCTCAGATCAAAAAAGTGATATTATCTTCTGCCACTCAAAAATGTTTTTCCACATCATACTTCCATCAGAAATTAAATCCAAGCTGGCTTATAATTTTATATTCAATACTCATGAGTTTGGTATTAAGCTCAGCTACTTGATTCTTAATTTGGGTGTTTGAGTGGTGAACATTGGGATGTGAAGTCAAAAATACTCAGATTTGCTGATAATGGCGTCTATTTGCCACATTAAATTTGCCTCTGGGCACTACTTTTCTGTATATATGCAGCTAGATCAGCAATTATTCTTATTGTCTGTCCTGCATCATTTGCATTTTCTGGTCATAGGCTGTATATTCTTTATTGACGTAGCCTATAATATTTCCAATAGTTCTTAGATATCCAGCGGAGTAGATAGACTCATATGTAGAAAGTGCTCAAAGTGTCCTCTCCTTTCCTCTTGATTGGTGATATGGAAAAAGAGTTCACAGTTCAGTTCAATCATTGGTGTAATAATTTGGAATCATCAAATCAAGATTTAACTTACTTCATCTATTTTTTTAATTTGCACTTAGGGAGGGCTAAAAAATAGTAACTGCCATCTCGTTTACTTTAATATTTGATTGGTAAATATAATTAGGATCACCAACATACCAGCCTTTTTAGCACTAAGTGACCAACATACCAGCCTTTATGTTGACATTTCTAACATGACTGGTGGGCTGAATATCCTCCTCCTGACTAATTGTATGCTCTATTATAGCATATACCAATTTGGTGTTTTGACTTTTTTAAAAAAACTCCTCTGTAATGAGCACCAAATGTATAAAAGCTCGGGGTATTACAGGTTCATAAACTTGGTTAACTAAAATTGATTCAATAGTTAGACTGCTAGGTGAATAAATACTAATAGCCCAGTTGAGTTATTGAATTGATTGACTTTGACCTCACTCTAGTAGTTTATAAAAAGCAAGTGGGTTCGACCTCACTTTGGTAAATGACACTTAGAAAGATTTATAGATTAACAGTTCCAACTTTAATTAAATTCAATACCAAATTCTCAATTCTAAGGTGAAAGTTATTATTTCACCTAGCTGACAAAATTTATTTAATTGGTTAAATTTTAGTATAAAACCAGCTAATTTCTATAAAAATAGCGTGCTAAAATGACAATCTAATCAGCTATTGAATTGGATATTACAAATTTAATCTATCCAAAAGAAGTAAGTTCCCATTTTAAAAGTCAACTTACTAAATATTACGTTTTACCAACAGTCCTGACTAAATTATAATCTTAACAGACGTTGGATTTGTATCCTTTGTAAAAACAAAAATTACTCACTTAATCAGGTATAATCACTATACAGCTGGATATAGATAATCAATTTTTATAAAGCTTAAACTTTAAGCTTAATTATATTGTATCAATCGATGAATATGAATGAAGCTTAATCTATGTTAAGCTGGATGATGTGGTCATATTAAAAATTCCCAAAGAAACACAAGCTTATAGTCAAAACAACTTGTGCCAAGCTTAAGCTGCAACACAACTAATCACAATGGTCCCTGGTAATCAGGTGCCAAGCCCTATGGATTTATTACGTCTCAATTGTCACTTTAACATAAATCTGGACCAGAAATTCATGGTATTATATTTTTGGGCGATACATTAGGATATGCCATAAGGGTCATAAAGGTCAAACCCAATGAACCACAGATGGACAATGTGAGGATCATCAGTCCTCCAAACACTTAAAGATGTAATAAAATATGAAGCAAATTCCCCAACAACACTTTTATTTATTTTAATAAAAACAGCGACTCTTTGCGGTTCTACTCTAAATTATTAGCAACATCCCTTTCTATTTCCCCATCTCACTTATGTATCAGCGACTTTGGACAATACCATTCTCTTAGCTTAGACTATTTTATTCCGCCAATTCTCATTGGTTTCAGGATGGTTTTCTTCATTTATCTATCGCCTTAGTTTGAGGCAATCTAAATCATACTTGTCAAATGTTGACATCGCCTTATTGCCTTATTTTTAGGAGATTTAATAATAATCCATTATATCCCGATATTGACTCATCTCAAGACGCTCGAATACTCTAAATAAACATCCTAGTCAGTGGATTCTCACCATTCCGCCTTAGCTTTTCAGGGCTTATCATCCAGTCATATCAGAATCTTGACATATGGTCTATATACACCAGTCAAATCCTAGTAGCTAAGTCACTAATAAAGACACTGACAGAGGCTTTCAGGTGATTGAAGTTTATTCATTGCTGAAGCTTCACAAACCCGCGTAACTTTTGATAAAACCTTTTTTGGGATGTGAACCAAAAACTATAATGATATCAGGAGACTTAACTGTTGGTAAAGTGAGCTATGATACATTTCCAATGAGTGCGCAACCTAACAGTAAGGCCAATGATATTCTGGAATACTTGGTATCCTCAGGTATATGCCTGATGATAGACGAAGACAACAACCTAATGAACCTTATGAGGTAGAATTATAATAGCAAAGGTTAGCTGGTGATTGGTTCTTGGCGGACTACGCAGTGGTCTCATCCAACTTAAAGCTACTGACCTCAAACAGCAAGGTTAGCATAAATGCATAAAGCGAACACATGATCATTCAATTAGCATCAATATGGGTGAACCCCAAAGCAGTGTGAGCGTCTGTTGGGATTTTTTCCCACATTTCAGCTTCCTAGGTTACATGTTGGATTGCTAGGGGATAAGTCCCACTGGCAAATAAATTGTATGTTGGTTGACCTCAATTTGAGGTTAATAAGTTTGGGGATTTCTTTGGTAATTCGCTGGGTTCAGATCCATTGGGGATCAATCTGGGTGAATTCTTAAGATCTCTTTGGGCAGAGTTGTGGATGAAATTGGGTCATCTGATAGTTGATCATTGATTAACTATCAGGTGTACAAAGTGGGATCAGTCAGGTTTCATCACTGACCAATTTAGAAATTTAATTAGCAGTTTAGAGGCGAGTGATTCCACCTGCAACTAGCAAATCAATCAGTTGGTTTGTGATATGCCATCATGGGTAAAGATCCCATTACCTAAGCGTGTCAATAGCCAAATATGGTTAATTTGCTGTGATAGAGCGGGAAATGTTAGAGACACATTTTTGGCTCTTTCCGTTTCTGGTCTTGGAGATGTTTGATGGAGGAATCCTAACTCAATGGAGAAGACTATCGCTGTAAAGATGTCATAGGGAAGCTCAATGGCAACACCTGCTGTTTCATGACTGAGGCGCCAACTGAGGATTTGGGCGCCAAATCTATATAAATTCCCTACCAATTTATATTAATAAAAATGATTCTTCCATTTGGGATATAAGCTCTATTCATCTTTAGTAATTAATTTTGTGGTATGCAATAATTGTAGACTCTTTTTTGTGTATAAAGAGTAGCGATCCCCAATCCTTAGAAGAGAATAAGACCTTAGACATGAATCTCCACAGACTCAGCATGACGAGAAGAAAGGCCGGGAACCTCTGAATCTGAGAGTGGATTAAGTTCAGCTGGAACAGGGAAAAGTCCCTATAGTTAAAATAATCATTGGATTATTAAATGTCTAGCGTTGGAACATATCAGCCTTATCTATTCAACTATAGATAATAGTCATCATACTATTATCAATCACATATCAATTACTTTCAAGCAACGCAAATTGTGCACATACAAGACATGTACAGTTAACTTCTGGGAATTATCAGTTGAGAAAGTCTTTAGTATCATTTAAAAACCCAGATTTTAACAATGTCATATCTTACCATCTACACTGAGGGACACCAAATGAGGTGTACCATCATAAAAAGTTTCAATCAAATAATTTCTCACTGAACCAGCAACCTGGGATATATCCCCTTAACGCTGGACAAAAATAAAGTTAAAGAAAAATAGGACAGTGTCAGGTACAAAAAGCAAAATCTATGAGCAATCTGCAACTATGTGTCAGGTATTCTCCCTTTTATGGTTGAAGCCTCTTTTGTATATCATGACTTGACAAATTTCCACTATTGGCGACTGCTTAATTAGGCTCCTTCATTGACTTGGGTTGAGCCAAATTTAAAATATCAGGTATTTAACCACAGTTATGATTATATTCTAATATTGATTTAATATTATTAAATTATAGGTTCAACTACCACTGGCGACTAAAGCTGAGGATGACAAACTTAATGTTAATCAATGAGATCGTGGTTGAGTACCCTTTCAACAATGATTTTAATTACATGGTCTTTTAGAGATTCTCCAGTGATTATGCCAAGGTTTCCAAGAGCTTGAGCAAGCAACAATGTTTCCACTGCTAATATCTATTAGCTCAAACTATTAGGAATGTCACCCAATCAGTGTACTGAATCCTATGGCTACTGGCGATTACAATCTAAAGATAACTAATCTCCAATTGTAATGGCAGTATTTATTTATAGCCCTAGTGGCAACCAATGCCAAGATCACTCTAACTCTAGGCATGTATCACCTAGCTCATGCTACATGCCTATTATGAATCCTTTCCCCAGTTCCACTTTTAGCCTTTGATCTCTTATAAATATTTAAGGCTCATTACTAATAAAGGATATAATGTACTAAACCTAATTTTAAAATGATTATAAAAAAATCCATTCTCTTCTAGGGTCAAGGTTGGGGGATCTTAGGGGGACTTTGCCCCCTCTCTTGGGCAGGGCGTTGGACTAAGCCTCCAGCACCTGCCCCTTGTTGGGATTCTGTTCCCACACCATGCAAGCAACCAAGGCAGTCAGAAATCCCAACACTGTGAAACAGCTAAAAGATGATTTTGCTACCCTTAGACTATTGCGGAAAAACAGCAAAGATTGGTGGAGTGACTGTCAGAAGATTCAAATGTGGTACCAAACTCTCCTAAAAATGCAGGAGTCCAGATGTCAAACAAATGCCTTTACTGGTATCAAACCTAGTGGGGACAATGTCTAAAAAGATAATGGCAAGCCTCAAGGAAATATGATCCTGGGCCAATATTTATCAGGTTGAAACCCCCTCCAGCAAAGTGCCCTCTGACCCCAAAATAAAAAAGTGCAAAGTGAGCACTTTTGCGACAAACTTTTCCAGTGCTTCAAAACCAGCATACTAGTGACCAAATCTTTCACTGACCTGGACAAGCTAGCAATAGGTGAATGCTCATCTAAAGATAAGAAGAACCTCACTACTAAAATTATTTTACAGAAATAAAACAAGTTCTAAAGGAGTTGCCAAAAGGAAAGGCGCTGGGCCTCACAACATGTACATGGGGTGCTGAATGCAATCTGCAACTATATCACATCAAAACTCGCCCATATGGTAAAACACTGCCTGCAAACTGAAAGCTAAGTACTAGGGGACAAGAGACTTTTTTTGTGCTTCTGTACAAGAAGGGAATTTTAGTGGAATCTTAAAACTGGCACCTGATAATCCTTTTTTCTTTTGACTATAAGCTCCTAACATAACTATTTTCCAATTGCCTTATTGCCACAGTGCCGCGCCCTCCAAAAGGCTAAAATGGGTTCTTCATGAGTTGTAAAATCTGGGACATTATCATCATGATTAAAAACCTCCTGAAAGACATGCAAGGATCTGAGGATGGCTATCTTATGTTTTTGGGAATGTAGAAAGCCTACAATTAAATAGGTTAGCCCTTCCTGTATCTGGCAATGCGAGCAGTTGATGATCCATATAATTTTTATTTTGGATCACAACGCTGTATATGGGTTTAGCCACCAAGGCTACTATTGCCAATGGCCTTTGTTATAATTTTGGGTGGTATCATTGGGATTCGCCATAAAGGTCGCACAGGTCAAACCCACTGAACAACAGACAGATGATATGGGGATCTTTGTTCATTTAGACACTTGAAAATATACTAAAATTTAGGAGCAATCGCCCCAACGATATTTTGTTTATTTTAATAAATACAGCGACCTCTCTGTTCCATTCTCTCTCTACTATAAACAACCTAACTATCTCAATCGCCCATCTTTTTTATATACAGCAGCTTCAGATGATACCACTCTCATAGCTTGGACTTTTCTATTCCGCCAATTCTCCTTGGTTTTGATTTGTTATTCTTAGCTCTTCTATCACCCTAATTTTAGGAGATCTAATTAATATTTGTCAAATGTTGACATCACCTTATTGCCTTATCGCCTTATTTGGAGGCAATCCAATAATACATTATACCCCAATATTGCCTTATCTCGAGGCACTTAGATAATTGTAACTAATATCATGGTCAGCGGATTCTTACCAATCCGCCCTAGCTAATTCCGGCTTATTGTTCAGTCATATTGGGATCATTACATTACCCCCTGATTGGATGATAAGGCTCCTATTGTGTATATGGTTGAAGGAACTTTGCATGGCTTGGTTAATGATCCAACTGCTTTCAGGGTCCTTGATGGTATAGGCATCAACCCCAGTTTTCTCTATAACTTTAGCCGGACCAATCCAAATACTGGCCAACTTATGTTTCCACCCAAACCCATGTTGATCATGAAAGAGAACCATATTGGCCTCTTTGAACTGGGCCAACCTACTATGACATACCTGATCAGCAGCCCGATTTTTGATCTTCTTGGCTAAGCTAAAAAATATGCTTCAGTTTTCAATATGATTAATGTGTTTGCAAGGTTAGTCAGATAGTGGTGGGGTTCCATTCCGCCAGTGGCCTCTACACACAAATAAAGCAATTCCAGAAGAGCTGGGTGTCACCCATTTAGTAGTTGAAAGGGGCTCTTCCCCGTGGTGAAATGGTAGCTAATATTATAGGCAAACATGGTGGTGGAAAGGAGGGATCTCCAATTGAAAGACAATACATTACTAATTTCTGTAGTATTTTCACTAAGATCCCATTCACTGGTTTGATCATTACATTGGACTCAGGGGTGATATAGAGTCATCAGAACCCCGTGGATGCCCATAAGCACATTCAGTTTGGGTGTAACAGGCGGGTTCACGACAATACGCAATGAACAAATTGGGCAGTAAGAGCCATGTTACTGACCATACTAGGTACAGGCCAGCAAAGGCCCATCTCCAAACCTGACTGCCATGTCTCATTGTTGCCACATATTCTCGCACCACTGTTCCCACAACGCTGCACATCAACAGCAGAGTCTGGGACCAGGAAAGGGCTGAGAACGACGCCAATGCCACACTGAGCTCACTGGTTGAGCTCATAGTTTTGATTAAATCCGCTTATAATTATTTAAATAAAATTAATGTTTCTGAGTAAGCAAATATTCTTTATTTAAATTCCGTTTTTCCACATAGAAGATGCAACTGCCCTTCAGGGCTGCAACGTCCTTTTCTAAATAGTGCACTGCTAATATAAAATAAGCTTTTCTTTTGATTAAACTCTTCTGAGCCCCAACATACCACATCATTAGCAAAGATTTGCCATCCCACTGGATCACCATCCACGCCTTGCGTAAGCCCGTCATCATTCCACAGATGTGATTCAGGTTTGGGATGGCGATTTTACCTAGTTCTGAGCTTACCAAGTTCAATGACCATTGAATCAGGGCCACATTTGGATCAAACTTCACTCGATCAAAACCAATGTATGGATCAGGTGCCTCCTGATCCATTACATCACCCCTGTGAAGACCAGAACTCCCGGACTTTCTCTGGGCATCGTGCACAGTCCTCCTTTGTTTGCCACATCGCCTCCTCCACTGGATAGCCCTTCCACTTCACCAGCAGTTGCTGCCAGTCTCTCACCCACTTGGCATCCAGTATCCATTCCACCTCATATTCTGGCACCTCCCCTTCTCTAGGATTCAGCGGTCCTGGACGCTCCAGCCCCTCACCTCTGAATTCCTGTAGCTGGGAAGCATGAATCACTGGATGGGCTCTGGAACCTACTGGCAAACTCAACTTAAAGGCGACCAGATTAATGGCTCAGACAATCTGGTATAGGCCAAAAACTTTGGACCCAGCTTACAATTCTTGACCAGGATGGCATAGTCCTTGGCCGCCACCAATACTCAGCCCCCAGGCTCAAACGTTGGATCCAGATCCCTTCAACTATCTGCCTGTCACTTCTGCTGAGATATTGCCTGCTCAAAGTTCCCTCATAGCTTATTCCTGATATCCAACATGATACTAACATCTCATCCACCCCCTAACATATGCTGCCCACAGATCCCCCATTTGATCAGGGGTTGAGTCCATGATTTGCGAAAAATGGCGACATTCCTGTTGAGGATTAGAGTGATTGTTGTAAGCGAACTGGGCCATCCAGACCCATGAAACCCAGTCATCCTGTCAATCGGGCATGAAATACCAAAGATACTGTTTGAGTATCTGATTCACCCTCTATGTTTGTCCATTGGATTGCGGATGGTATGCCAAGGACTGACCAGGCCTGATTTCCAAATTTCCCAGTAGACACGACTAGAACTTCGAAACTAATTGTAAGCCCCAGTCTGAAAAAATTACTTAGGTAATCCATGTTGGGAGAACACCTCAATGATGAAAATCTTCACCGCATCCTCTGCCAAAAAACTCTTAGTACATGGGAAGAACTCAGCATATTTGGTAAGTCTATCCACGACCACCATAACTGCATCTTTCACCTGAACCTTTGGGAGTCCCACTATGAAATTGACACTAATCAAACTCCAAGGGGCTTGCGGTATCAGCAGTAGATTCAACTTACCTGATGGTGGTTTTCTCGATGGTTTTGAATTTGCACATACCAAATACTCCTGCACATACTTCTGGACATCCTTATGAAGGCCCATCCACAAATACTCCCGGTGCACCAATTCCATCATCTTCCCTACTCCTGGGTGACCCACCAGTGGATGATCGTGAGAAGCCCAGATTACCTTCCATCATAACGATGGGTTAGACACCCATACGCGTGACTAGTGGTATAGCACCCCAACCCTCTTCATGAAATCTGCATGGTATTGGTGCGGCTGACCCTCTGTCATCTCATCTTTCAGCCTTTGGGCGAATTCCGCGCTTCTCTGCTTCCAGAAAACTTCCTCCCTCAACACGCTTCCCCTATATTCAATCATTGCAAATTGGTCTGGTCAGAACATCATAGCCGTGTTAAACTCCTCCAATTCCTCCTTCTCATGCACAAAAGCCCCATCTCAACTCAACCAATCCACCAGGACATTCAAAGACCCAGGCCTGTACTCCACCCGGAAATCATAGCAGACCAGCTCCACGTGCTATCTGGCCTGTTGCTGGTTCATCTTTCTGGGCTCATGATAGTACTCCAAGGCTTTGTGATCCATCCGGATAATGAAAGGATGATGGGCATAGAGCAGGTGATGTTGCCACTCACGCGAGGCCGCCATCACTGCCAACAGTTCCTTATTGTATATCAGGTAGTTCTTTTCCATGAGGGGCAACTTATGGCTGAAGTAACATATGGTATGCTCCACCCTTCTTCCCCTTCCTGAAGCAATACTGCTCCCACAGTGTAATTTGAAGCATCCGTCTTGACCACAAAGGGTTTCCTGGGGTCTGGATGGGCCAGTGCAGGTGTGGTAATTAACTTACCCTTCAGTAATTCAGATGCCCGCGCTTCTTCCTTTCCCCATATGAACAGAATGTCTTGGGTTAAGCGCATGAGCGGTAAGGCCACCTGGGAAAATTTTTTTCACAAACTGATGAAGGAAGTTCAATGTTCCCAAAAAACTTCACACCCCAATCTGATCCATGGAGGCTTTCCATGCCCACACCGCCTGGAGTTTATCCAGGCACACCCCCAATCCATTACAGAATACCATTTTGCCGAGGAATGGTACTAAGATTCAGTTGAATTCACACTTGGAGGGATTCAACCTTAAACCCATATGGCTGATCGCCCCCAAAAATTCTCAGACATCTTGTACATGATCCTCCTGGGACTGCAAGAATACTATAATATCATCCATATAAGAAGCGCATCATCGACTAATAATGCCCCCAAGGACATGGTCAATCATCCGCTGGAACACCACTGGGGCATTTCTCAGCCTGAATGGCATTACGTGATATTGGTACACCCCTAGTTGGCACTTGAACGCTGTGTATTTCTGGTGCTCTGGTCTCACTGTATCCGATTAAATGCATCCATGAGGTTGAACTTTGTAAACATCATGAATCTAGTAACCATCAGAAGGATGTCCTCCAACAGGGGCATTGGATATGGATCTGCCTCCATGACCATGTTTAAGCATCAGAAATCCACACATGGTCATAAATTGCCACTCGCCTTTGGTACTAGCAATACAGGAGACACCACCGGAGACATGGAAGTCTCAATTAACCCTTTGTTCAACATTGACTCCACATGGCCCTCCAATGCTTCTCTGGCCCATTCATTAAGAGCATAGACTGGGTATCCCCTGGGAAGCTCTGATCCCTCCTTGAAACAAAATGAAAATGCGAAAGAGCCCATAGGGGAAAAAGGCAAACTACTGATGGGACCAAATTCATCAATGAAGTTACTATATTTGGGTGGTAGATCTACTTCCTGCATCCCCCTAAGCTCCTGCATCCGCTCAGGATGTCACCCCCAACCTCCATCTTCCACTTCATATGAGGTCCAATCAATGGCAACAAGATAATTGTCTTATGCAACAAATCAATCCATGGCTGGAAGCGATGCCACCATCACATCACAACACCACAGGATGAGCTAGATTCCAAATCTCACAGAAACACTCTTTAACCAAAAAGGGTTCTGCTGAATGACAACCAGGGTCTCCAAAACTCACAATGGGGCTCTTCTTGACACATCAGCGAACACTAACTCAGGACCCCTTCTCATCTCCAACTTCAAACATTCCACTAAGGCGAACTCCAAAGAACTTTCTTTGGCCCCTGTATCCACCAGGGCCAACACCTTGTCTGTCCAACCATGTGAGTATAACTCCACCGGAATAAATAACATAGGATAAAGCAAAGAAGAATGCTTAATGTTAAAAGCATTCTTGGATTGCAAATTTGCAGGTAAGGTAGATTGAGGACTATGGCTCTGCCCAGGTCCCTGGCCTGTTCTCCTTGACTCCTCACCGCTTTCCTGGCGGGATCCCCCATGGGTATTTATGAAGTTCAGGGAGAACCCCGCCAACATTCTCGTCCTCTTCTGGCTACAACGGGTGACTGGATCCTTCCTGGGGACATTGAATCCTCTCGCTGGTTATGCCCCAACGCCAATTGTTTCTCCACTTGCACTACCAAAGCAATTTCCTCCACCAATGAACCCTGAACTTTAGCAGCCGCCATGGCAGCCAACATGTCCGCTTGCAGCCCTTGTCTGAACATTTTCGATGATTGCAAATATGAGACACTTGCTGCTTTTGCCAATGAATGGAAAATCTGCCCATATTCTTTCACTGATCCTTGGCCCTTTCCTACGGTCAACAGAGCTGACCACGCCTCATCCTGCGCCTCATCTGGACAGGCCACCCGGTCAATCCAGTTTACACACTCATCCATGGATCTGGGAAGGCGACCTTGCTCCTCAACCAACTCTTTCACCCACCTGGCAAGTTCTGGGGGTAGTGCCTCCACGATTTGCACGATCTGTAATGAGAAAGGAGTCTTCCCACCTGTTGCTTGAGCCAACCGTGCCTGAAAACAAATCCGCAACACCACTTGGTAGATCTTCTCTAAATCTTCCATGGGCAAAGAAGCCTGACCTTTTTGGGATGTAGATCCCCCCTGGTGTTCCTCCATCCTAAAGGGTCTCAAACTACACACTCAAATCACTTCTCTTATTACAAATGAAAGTGAGAAGCTCACCATCACCACTGTCAACACATGGCGGTACCATATCTCCCCTCCAAGGGCCACCACCTCTTCTTAGGGCCCCTACAAGACTGACAGAAAAGTATTTGAGTTGTATCTAATGTAATAAGTGAGTTCATGCCAATATGCAACAAACGAATTTGGAAGTAAGATCCATGTTACTGACCATACTAGGTACAGGCTGGCAGAGGCCCATCCCTGAACTCAACTGCCATGTCTCATCATTGCCACATATTCTTGTACCATTGTTTCTCTGACGCTGCACATCAACAGCAGAGTTTGGGACCAGGAAAGGCCAAGAACAACGCCAATGCCACACTGAGCTCACTGGTTGAGCTCACGGTTCTAATCCAATCCGCTTATAGTTCTTTAAATAAAATTAATGTTTCCAAGCAAGCAAATATCTTTATTTAAATTTCATTTTTCCTTGTAGAAGATGCAACTGCCCTTCAGGGCTGCGATGTCCTCCTCTAAATAGTGTACTACTAATATAAAATAAGCTTTTCTTTTGATTAAACTCTTCTGAGCCTCAACATACCACATCATTAGCAAAGATTCGCCATCCCACCGGATCACCATCCATGCCTCACATAAGCCTGACGTCATTCCGCGGATGTGTTTCAGGTTTGAGATTGCAATTTTACCCAGTTCCAAACTTACTGAGTTCGATGCCTGTTGAATCAGGGCCACATTTGGATCAAACTCCACTTGATCAAAACCAATGTATGGATCAGGTGCCTCCTGATCCATTACATTGGGGAGGATGTGCGATATGAAGTTGGTTCCATTATTGGTAAGAATAAACTGAGGGCAGCCATGCTGCTGGATTATACATTCCATTACAAACTTGGAACTGTGACTGCCTCAAATCCCATATTACCCACACTTTAACCCACCTGGTCAAGTGGTAGATAGCCACCAGAATGTACTTGCACTGATTAGCTCCCATTGGCAGAGGGCTGACAACATCAACGGAAACTGTATGCCAAGCAAAATGTGGTTTCACTAACTGGTAAAAAGTCTTACGGCAGAATGGCTTCTCCACTTGGCACTTCTTGTGGCAACTGAAAATTATTTCAAGCACATTGAAATTCATGATTTCCCTATAGTACTGAAGGCGCAACAATTCCATTGTCTTGTGCACACCACCATGTATGACTGCCTTATGTGCGCTCATAATAATCCTGGTCCATGCTTAGGGTTGCAGAAAACTCGCTGTAGAATCGCTGATCTGCTTATACAATTCCCCATTCCATTGGAAGGTATCTGTTCACATCTCATCTAACGCTTTGATCACTTGGGGAAGTTCGTCATCATACTTTCCGCTGAGCATCTTATCATACATCACATCACAGAGATCTGCCATCATGGCAATGATTGGCAATTGAGATAAACAGTCAACGTTCTTATGCTTTACTTCTGGGCGATGAAGGATCTCAAAGTCATAAGCCTGCAGCTTAAGAGCACATCGAGCTAAACGCCCTTCAGGCTCCTTGAGGTTCTGCAACCAATATATTAACTCATGATCTATTATGACTTTAAACTTTACCCCATGCAAGTGGACTCTAAATTACTTATACATGTAGATCACCGCTAAGCACTCCTGCTTGGTCATGATATAATTACGCTCATGGCAGTTCAGACTTTGACTGCAGTACACAATGGGATGCTCCTCTCACTCATCATCTTTCTGAGAAAATTTTCCCCAACAGAGGAAAGGGATGCATCCATCTAAATGATAAACGCCCTATCAGAGTTTAGATAGCGTAACACCAGCGCACTGATAAGTGCCTTCTGGAGTGTATCAATAGGTGTATTGACGACGTTCCGTCCATTTGAACGCAGCATCCTTTTTTAGCAACTCAAATAGCTGCCCCCTAATACAGTTAAAGTTAAGGATGAAACGCCAGTAGTAACTGAAAATTCCCAAAAAACCTGTAAGTTGCATTTACTATTAGGTGTAGTCATTTTACGGATGGCCTCCACCTTGGCTGGCTGTGGTTTCAGCCCTTTGGAGTCTACCACAAATCTCAGGTATTCCAACTGGCCCTTGAATAAGTTAGATTATGAGGCTTAATCTTGATGTTCGCCTCAGCAATCTGGCGGAATACTGCCTCTAGATGATTGAGGTGCTCCAAAAAGGTTTGAGAGCAAACATTGATATCATTGAGGTATACAAGGATACATGAAAGCTTCAGGTCACCGAGAATAGTGTCCATGTCTCAATGGAATGTAGCTGGGTCGTTACACAGCTCTTGAGGCATACAGATCAGTTGAAAAAGGCCTTTGGATGTGATTATGCATATTTTTCCTGTTCCAACATGAGTAACTCGATCTGCCAGTAACCTGATATAAAGTCTATCGCTTAGAAGTAATGGGCTCCCCCTAACCAATACAAAGCATTGTCAATCCATGGCAAAGGGTATGAGTCCTTTTTTGTAATACTATTGAGCTTCTAGTAGTCTATTACTACGCGGTTGGTGCCATATTCCTTTTTTACAATAAGAATGGGGGTAGCCCATGGACTCATAGATGGTTCAAGCATCCCTTGCTCCAACAACTTGTCAATTTCCTCAGTGATAACGTCTTCCGCTGCCCTCAATTGGCAGATCAGCCAAGACCTTATGGTGGATGATCTCCTGTGTCCAATCAATGGACCCCCTCGAGCACACCTTAATTATGATTGTCAACAGTGAAAATCTCTTATACTTCTTAAATAAAGCTATCGCTTGGTCTTTTTGCTCTTCCAATAGCTCTATTAAGTTATTCCGTGGTACCACTGTCATTACGCCAGCTGGCGCCTCAATTGGTAAGCCAAATTCATCTAACTAACTGAAGTCATGAACCTGAAGAGCCTCCTCCATTGGAGCCAAGTGTAAATATGCCATTATCTGATGTTGGCGGATTTGCATTGGTTTGTTCTGAGGATTAGCTAACAAAACCTTAATCTCCCCATGGCCTGTAATATAATCCCTGGAGCCACATGAAGCTCAAGCCATGTTTAATGATAGGGCCCAATGATTACCCATAAAGCCTGGCAGGCACTTCTACCTCTAACTCAGTGTTCACTAGAACTTGGTATCTGGAATGAATAGATATAGGCCCTGCAGCTTGGAGAGGTATCCCTTGATATTCATATATCTGCTGGGGAAGGGGCCGAGTCTTGGTTTTCAGTTGATGATAGCAAACTAGCATCACCTCATCACTATATTCAAGATTGATGCGGCTCATGTGCACTGATCCTTTTGCACTCTGCTAGAGGTGAAGTAAATTGGGATATGCTGTCCCAAAAGAAAAGGGTCTCCTCCATCATATCAATAACAGCCCCAAAATGCCGCAGGAAAGTGGTTCTGATTAGCAAGTCATAATTTTTGTTTGGTAGCACAATTGCCAGAGCTACAATAACAATGGACCCAAACCACAAAGGTAACGCACTGTAAGCTCCCTCAGAGATGGTGCTTTCTACTTTAGCAGTCCCATACACCATTTGATGGTCCACATCCAGTTTTAACATCAACTTCGCCATCAACTTAGTGGAAACTATGTTGACTGGAGCACTAGTAGCTATTATAGCGTGAGCTCTATTCTTCACTACACAAATATCACAGTATGTACACTTGGAATAAGAAATTATTGACTGTTTAATATGTGGACATTTATGGGATCTCTATTTTCAAGAAAACTCATTGTCAGGAAGTTGATATGACTGGACAATATGCTACCTATATTGGTGGATTGGAGTATGAATTGAGATGAGTCTTGAGATTGATGGGGATATATATGAATAATAATCAATCAAAATGTCGATCTTTCATCAAATCACGGGAATTTACGCTGAGATTTGATATAAATAAGAGCTTCTAGAAAAGGGAAGATTAATATGAGACTACCAAGCTGAGGATGCATCCAGCTGGGGAACCAAGATATAAAGAGTCATATGGCGTAATTAAGAGGAAGTTTTTTCCTGGTAATTAGGGGATTGCAGATAAGTCTGCGATTAATATAAAGTTAATAAAGGTCAAAATAAGGGGCGATTGCTCCATATATAGTTTATCAAGTTTTTATTGAAAGTTGGCGATCTTCATATTGTCCAATTTGGTTGCTCAGTGGCTAATACCCTTGCAAACTGGCTCAGCGGAATCAAGCCTATACACCAAGAACTAACAGTGGTGCTTACTACAGGGTGCCACTGGTCAACTGTATTTCATCAACACTAGGATATAATGACAAGACCTCATTTGTTACAACAAAATTTGATCAGATTCGCGCGCGTTATGTTGAAGAAGCATGGGAGGCAACTAACAATAAACTGGTATTATTTACTGTAACCAAACTGGGTGATGATGAAGTTATGATCAATCTGCAATTAGGAAATGACCCTGAGCTAACAGCCAAGCAACAAAAATGCTCCACAAATGTGACCCCTCAGCAGCTGTGGTATATTATGGAGTGGCTATTGCACGGGTATCTATTATACAAAGATGAGGCGGAGGAATATGCCTTTAGTAAGTTTTATAACCAACAAGACCAAGAAAATTGCTACTCCCTATACATGTCCTATCTGGACGTGACTACAATGGGGTTGGCTCGTCGCCTTGATACTCATGGAATTGAGGAGTATCTCGTCACCTATATGCAACTTTCTATTTGCCAGCTACTGCATGTGCTGGCTCGCCACAATATATAGATTGGAGATGTAATGCAGTTCACTAAAATACAGCAAAACAATACCCGCCTCCTGCTGGACCATCTCGATTGCTCTTTTTCAGAAGTGCAGGGGGCGCTGGTGCATATGGACCATCGTGTCAGGGACATTGGCATCAATTAGTCATTTTGGTACCACAGTTAAATCTAGAGTTACCCCAGGTAATAGGAGAGCTGTTGAATCAGCCTGGCCTATCAGCGGAATGGATTTAGGACGTAACAACGTTGGGAAGCAATACTGAGAACTTCATGATGGATCTAGCAGAATGGGCGGAAACGCTCAAAGCCATGATTGCTCAGCTGAGGGAAAAAATAAAACTGATGGAATGACAAGTGGTGGATCAAGTCAGGTCCATCTCAGCTGAATTAACCCAACTTTGCATCAAATGGAGTAGTCAGCAAATGACAGATAGTGCGCTTATTTTTTGGTTTTTATCCCCCAAATATCTCCAGCTAGTCCGTTGGGTTACCCAACTGGAAGTTTGTAGCCAGGTGGAGTGCAGTTGAGCTTTTCCTCTTCTGATTGGTGAGACAAGGGAGTATGCGGACATACAAATACAGTTTGATACCATGACAGGCCAACAAGGAATTGGTATGGGAACAAGCCGCCCTCCTTAATCAAATAAACAACGCTAATCATCAAGTGGGTAACGCTAGCTGGCAGCATGCACAAATGCAGAACATAATTGAAGAAGTCCTCTCATGACTACAAGCAGTGGAGCAAAAACTGAACGTTAAGCGAGAATTCTGTCAGGAATTGTAACATCAATATGAGACACTGCAACAGAATTCCAGGATGAATGGTGCAGATGTTATTCAGTTAAGATGGAGCAGTTAATTAACGAACATTTTGTGGAGCACGCTGGAGCCAGTGAAAGTGGTGCTTTTAGTGGTGATTCAGGGGAAGGATTCTATGGATCAGCTAATGAATATTCCCTCAGGCATTGTGATGGACCCCCTGCCTGAAACTACTTCTTCTGAGTCCAATTTGATGGATCTGAGTCTGTCCAGCCAGCCATATGATAGTTCACAAGGGGGTGGTTCCCTTAGTCGCTCAGGAACCAATTTGCCTGCTTCTTGCAGCAGAAGCTTGGAGCAAGGCAAGGCTGTTCAGATTGATAAACTTCCTCCCTTTAATCATGATGAAAATCTACATGGTTACTTCAAGTGAATTGAATTCACCATGAAAGAGTCTTCTGATTGGTGGAGACTAAAACTGTTGCTGTCCACCTTAGATGTGGAAAGCGCTGATCAAGTTACCTGCTACCTTCTGAATAGCTTAGTATCCTATAAAGAAGTTAAAACAATTGTTCTTCAGCTTTTTGGGGTGCAACCAAGATGGCCCAACGGAAGGCTGACTTCCTGACTATACAGTTTCACCAAAACAAGACCCTGTTAGAATTTGTGGAATGGTTCTCGGCAGAAGCACATGTACTACTTGGAGCTAACATTTTATCCACCAAGGATGTTGGTATAGCGATGATGGCGGCCATCAAACCATATAGGGAACTATATAATGCTATGTCTCACGTTTTGGATGGAGATGCAGGACTTTTTCAAATTGTGAACATCTTACATTGACTCTCGCCATGATCAGCGCCCCTAATGTAGCCCAGAAAATCTCCGCTGTCTCAGCACCAACTTCTTCAGGATATGGGCCGCAGCACCAGAGCTATCAACTGTTGGAACGTATTTGTCCATCGTACAAATTGGTGGCCCCTTTTTGGCATATGTATGCTCTGCCAGTTCATCCACGACCCTGGAACCATACCATCAATTTTTAAACTGGCCCTTCCGCCGCAAGCTATATATGTGAACCTTTTATGAATACCTGCTTTCAGTGAAGACAAAGAGGGCATTATGCGGGTAATTTTCCTAACAACCCACAAGTGTATATGATTCCAACTGAGATAAATTGAGTAGAGAAAAGCTCGAGTGGAGTAGAGATGGGACGCTCTACCTCCACTAAGTCCAATTCAATTGTCCCCAAAGATTCTCAAGCATCTCTTCGGGTAGGATTCAGAACTCAATCAGATGATTTTTTATACCAACAGCTTTCATCAGATATCCTCGCTTCTGTTTCTGAGAGTAAAAATTCTCCCCCAAGCCCAGAGTTCCGCCAGGATGTACAGAAACCATATGCATGGCAGATCCTGGAATAAACTGGCACAAGCAATGCAGATCCCTCAACAGACGTCACCTCTTTAGTAGGAGTTAACATAGCCATTCTGGTGGAGAAAATCTATAGTGAGTATCCACAGGTTGGCAAGGGCATTCCCTCCTTTTTGAGCAACACAAAGCCCTTGGACGTACATGTAATAAACACTGATGGTTCTTCTTACTTGGAATGCACATAATGTAATATTTTTGTTCAAAACGCAAAAATCCGCGCTATCATAGACATGAGGGCCCCTGTGAACATAGTCTCTACCAGGTTGGTGGCTAAGCTTCTGTTGAAACCGGATGTGGACCATTGAGTAGTATATGGGACCGCGGGGATGCACAGCACTGTGTCGGAAGGAGCATATAGTGCATGCCTTTACAATCTGGGTCAGTTTGGGCTTCCACTCCAGTGGTGGTTCTGCCAAATAACAACTATGGCATGTTGATTGGTGAGGCATTTATGAGGAAATTTTGTGTTGTGATAAATATGGGGGAGGAAACTATTAATATTTTAGGACAACAGATCCCCATTTATTTTACCTCTTGTGAAATCCCAACAGATCTGTTCCGCTCTAGTCAAATTAATCTAGTGTACAGTGATGGAGTGATTCTTGTTCATTATTGATGAATGAAGTGGTGAACCAGGGCCCTCCCCAATCAGATTTACGAGTATAAAGGGATTCCACTTTGGGCGGCGAGCACTTTGAGCCTACTGTCTAGACACCAGTGCATAGTAGGTACTGAGCTCAAAATCGATGTCCCTAAAGGGCTTTATGGGGAAATTATGGCGCCTCACCAGCACACATGGCTTGAACCACATGTGGCTCCAGGGCTACTGCTCCCTGGGAATGGGGAGGTGAGAGTGCTGCTAGCGAATTTGCAGAAGAAGACAATAAAGATTGATGGCACCAAGTGGTGGCACACCTACACTTAGTTTCTATAGAGGAAGTTCGCCATGTTCATGATTATGGCTTGTGGGAGGATCTTGGACTACTGACACGCTCATCATTCAGTGTATTGACCATGGTTCTGCGGGAAGCACTTACTGGATTATCAGTGGAACAGCAAGATAAGGCTATGGTGTTATTTGAAAAATATTGAGATATTTTCACGCACGTCAATCATGATTTGGGGTGTGCTCAAGGGGTGATACATCATATAGATACGGGGGATCACCCTCGAATTTGATTGCAACCTATTAGATGATCAGAAGTGGTAGAAGATGTTGTCTCTGATGAGGTATATAAACTTATCATGCAAGGGATGCTAGAGCCATCACACAGTCCATGGGCATCACCTGTGCTCATTGTATAGAAAAAAGATGGCTCAAATTGAGTGGTTTTTGATTATTGCAAACTCAATAATGTAACAAAAAAGAAAACCTACCCTCTTCCATGGAAAGATGACGCGTTGGACCAATTGGGCGGGAAAAATTATTTTTCTTCCATGGATCTGATCTCGGGGTATTGGCAGAGAGAATTGCCACCAGTGAAACAGGAGAAATGTGCTATCATCACTTTGAGAGGGTTATTCCAGCCGACTTGCATGCCATAAAGTTTGTGCAACGCCCTGGCTACGTTCCAGCGTGCCATGGATACGATTTTAGGTGATTTAAAGCTGTCCTGCATCTTAGTTTATCTCAATGATATCAATTTGTTCTCACGGACGTTTATAGAGCACCTTGCTCACTTGGAACAAGTGTTCTGTCGTGTCACTACTGCTATTATCAAAATTAAGCCTTGGAAGTGTCATTTCTTCAAAGAACAATTAAAATACCTCAGGTTTATCATGGATTCAAATGGGCTTAAACTGCAGCTGACTAAAGTGGAAGCAATAAGCAAGATGACTCACTCAGGTAATAAGTGGAATATCCAAGTGTTTTTGAGGATGGTTGGGTACTACTGACAGTTCATTCCTAATTTCAGTTGCATCAGGGCCCCGCTTTTTGATTTATTAAAAAAAAGTTTCTTTTGATTGGATGGAATGATGCCAAAACGCTTTTAATGTGTTGCGAACTGCATTAGCAAGTGCACCCATTTTGCAATATCCCAACTTCAACAAACAGTTCATAGTGCAAACGGATGCTTTCCTCTCTGCTATAGGGGCAGTACTATCCCAGAAGGACGACGATGGCATGGAGCATCCTGTTGCATTTTGTAGTTGAAGCTTGAACTGTCACAAACGGAACTACACCATTACTTAGTGGGAGTGTTTAGCTGTGATCTACGCTTACAAACAGTTTTGGGTATATCTACATGGGGTAAGATTCCAAGTAGTGATGGACCACGCTTCCTTATGCTATCTGCAGAATCTGCATGAACCGGAAGGATGGCTCGCAAGTTGGTCACTGAAGCTCCAGGCATACAATTTTGAGGTTATACACCATCTGGGAGCAAAACATCAAAATGTGGATTGTCTTTCCCAGCTGCCAACGGTTGCTATCATGGCGGATTTAGCTGACATAATGTATGAGAAGATGGTGGCGAACAAATACCAGGATGAGCCACCACAGGTGAACAAGGTATTAGATGGACTCAGGGAGGATACTTTCCTACATGGGGGAGAACTATATACATGGATCGGAGACTTGAAGCTGAGTTTCCCTAAACCTTCAGCTAGACCTGTGATTATTATGGATGCTCATCGGGCTGTAGGTCATGGAGGATTGTGGAAAACGCTGGAGTTTTTGTGACCCTGATACTACTGGGAGAGCATGCATTACAAAGTATTGGAAACAGTTAGTTGTTACCATCAGTTTCAAGTGGAAAAGACACTTAAAAGAAGACCAAATAACAGCTGGTTAAACTCTGGTTCGCCTGGCACACCATTTCCATTGATGTAGTGGGACCTCTGCCAACTAACGCCAATTGATCCAAGTATATAATTGTCGCCATTGATCATTTGATTCAATGGGTGGAGGCCAGGGCCATTAAACTTGGGCGCGGTCACCACTGCCAAGTTATTATTGAGTGTGTTATACAGCGACATGGCTTCCCACAGTTCATTCTAATGGATAACAGAACCAATTTCACTTCGCACATCCTGCCAAAGTTGAACGAATTGATGGCGATCTGTGGGGATTTGACCTCCCCTTATCATTTGGAATCAAATGGAATGGTGGAGCGGGTCAATGGAACCCTAGTAAACATACTCCATAAATTGATAAAGGATTGCCCCTCAGAATGGAGTGCCCTTCTACCTACAGCTGTGTTCACGTATAATATCAGCTATAATTCTTCCACTGGTAAGAGCCCTTTCCAAATGCTGTATGGTCAACATACGGCTCTGTCTGCCTTGCTTTACTTTTGCATAGATGATACTGGTGGGTTGGACCCTCAGCGATATTCTAAGACTCTTATGGATACATTGATCAAACTGCAAATGGAAGCTTACTCCAATAGTTTGGCCAAGAAGACTCACAATCAAGAAGCCAATCAGAAGCGATGTTGCGGACTTCTGCTGTTCGCTGTAGAAGACCATGTTTTATTTCATGACCAGCACAGATTTGTGCAGAAAAACAAGCTTTCCAACATCTGGTTCATCCCGTTTGAGATAATCAAGAAGACTGGCATGGAGAGCTACACTATTAAGGAACCTGCGGGGGTCAGATTATAAACTGAGTTCATGCAAAGTTTCTTCGAGCATATAAAAAGTAAGAGCCTATCATCCAGTCAAAGGGGGGTGATGTCGGGAAGTTGATATGACTGGACAATACACTACCTGTATTAACAGATTGAAGTATGAATCAAGATGAGTCTTGAGATTGATGAGGAAGGTATATGAATAATATTCAATTGAAATGTCGATCTTTCAAATAAAGGGAAATTATGCCGAGATTTGATATAAATAAGAGCTTTTAGAAAAGTGAAGATGAATAGGAGACTACCAAGCTGAGGATGCATCCAGCTGGGGAACCAAGATATAAAGAGTCATATGGCGGATTGAAGAGGAGGGTTTTCCCGGTGATTAGGTGATTGCAGATAAGTCTGCAGTTAATATAAGGTTAATAAAGGTCGAAATAAGGGTGATTGCTCCATATATATTTTATCAAGTTTTTATTGAAAGTTGGCGATCTTCATATCATCTGATTTGATTGCTCAGTGGCTAATACCCTGTGCAAACTGGCTCAGCGGAATCAAGCCTATACGCCAAGAGCTAACACTCATCATCCCCTCACCAACTTTTGGGTATTCATTGACTGGCGTCTACCAGAAGGACAACGTTTACTCCTTTCAGAGTTGGCACATCCACAGCAGAATCCAGCTTGTCTGAGGAAGCTTGATCAAGCATTTGGCATGTGCACAGCTTTGGTTGCTCCAAAGATTCTTCATTCACTGCGGCCTTGGCTTGAGCTTGGTGTCACTATATTCACTCCTCCAACTGTCTGCTGGTATAAAACTACATCATTGTACTGAGGGACTTCCATGGGATATACTACTATTGATTCAAGGATGTTTGGGGTTGGGATTGCGGAGGCAGTGAGTCCCATCTCTACTCTGCTCCATCTTTTCCCTAGTAGTATTGAACTTGGTGCACGTAGTGCTTATGATGGTTATGACAGAAATTTTGCCAAGTGGCCAGGGCGACTGCATTCATAGAAGCTAACCCCATAAGAGCCACATCCTTGATTTTCATAAGAGGGTCCAGGTCAGAAAGTTTGGGGACGTTCATCATAACCAGGGCCAGGTCATATGACAATTATTGACATTGGGCGTAACTATGTCCTGGTCAATAGTTAGGTTGCAAAAAAGTTTTGTAAATGGCCCTGGGGCAGTAGTTGAACTGTTGAGAATAATTCAGACACGGATGAGGGGCAGAATTATAGTAAGGCTGGGGGCTGATATGTGGAATGTGGCCCAGACAGGGGTATTATCCTGAATAAGAGGGTATAGCAGAGGCGTTAATTTCCATTCCATATTTGTTAATGGAAAATTAGGGAATATGCAGCGCAAGAAAAGTAAAATTTTGAGCAAGGGAACGTTGTCATTTAGAATTGGAAAAATGACATTGTGAAGCTCTTGGTATGGCTTTACAAAGGAGGTCATTATACATCCATGAATCCCCCCCTTGGGTTGGGACCATCTAGTACTAAAATAAAAAAAGGAGGTCATTATGATGCACACTTTAGCTTCTGCTAAGTATTTTACCCCAATCAGCATGTGAGCTTCCATTGTAAATTGATCGGAGAACTCCATGAGAGTCTCATTATGGAAGAGTCCAATCATCAAGAATTCCGCCTTTCACTGCAACATCTTTAAAATTCCTTCAAACATTGAAACACATTATCTTTTACATTCCAATAGGTAATGAAGCTGCTTGGGAGATAGCAGGTGACTTATTTGGCACTCCCAACATCCAAGGCAGATATCAACAGTTTTACTTTCCATCAATTGGATGCGCCTTCCACTGCAAATTCAAACCGCTTGAAGTGTCCATGGATATTCTCATTTTGATCAAATAAAGCAACTTCTCGACATTGACCTCCTTGTCCCATTCATGAATTTTTGGGGCATACTGAGGAGTGGGTAAAGATACAAAAGCAGTTTCTCAATGAGAAGATGGTCCAGCAGAAGTTGGAATGTCCACTGCTTCAGAGTAGCGTGGCCTTCTGCTGTGGGTAGCATCGCCATCACTTGAGGGAATTAGCACTCTGACTCATATTCATATCCAGAGTTAATATACTGGGTGTAGTAGCTTCGACCAGCGTTATATTCCTCCTCATATTGTACCCCCTTAACCTCCTTCCTCTTCCCAATGAGAGGACTGAGAGGTATCGGTCAATTTCCGCTCAGTTTATTGAAGTTGTTTAGTGGTGTCATTCAAATGATTGGTAAGTTCCTTGTTTTGTTGTCCCAGAATTTGCATTTGACTAAACGTGCTATCAAGCTGGTGCATAATGGCATTCCATTATTAGAGCAGATCATCCCGTTTCTTGAGCACTGAATCTAACGTGAGTTTGAGTTTTTCATAATCATCTGGTGCATTGCTTTGTGAAGATTCCCCAGCAACGTAAGCTTTATGTGACATAGCCAGTGACTGGAGATTTTGAGTTTTTAGTGGTTGATCAATGGCCCCCTGTAGTGAGCACAACTGCTATAATTTTGGATGGTAATGTTGGGTTTGCCATAAGGGTCGCATAGGTCAAACTCACTGAACAACAGACAAATGATATGGGGATTGTCAGTCCTTTGGACACACTTGAATTATACTAAAATATAGAAGCAATCGCCACAACGATCTTTTATATATTTTAATAAATACAGCAACCTCTCTGTTCCATTCTCTCTCTACTGTTAACAACCTAACTTTCACAATTGCCCATATAGCTTATATACAGTGGCTTCAGATGATACCACTCTAATAGCTTGTACTAACTATTCCGCCGATTCACCTTGGTTTTGGTTTGTTATTCTTCAGCTCTTCTATCACCATAATTCAAGGTGATATAATTCATATTCATCAAATGTTGACATCACCTTATTGCCTTATCGCCTTATTTTGTAGGTGATCCAATAATAACCTATTAAATTCCAATATCACCTCATCTTGAGGCACTCAAATAATCATAACTAGTATCATAGTTGGCGGATTCTTCAAGTTCTGCCTTACTATTTCAGTCTTATCATCCAGTCATATCAGAATTGTGACAGCCTTAAAAATGCTATTTTAATTATGCAGGACTTCACCAAGGCAATCCCATTTGCCCAGATTTTTTCAACTTTACCACAAACATCCTTTTGGCAGCAGAGGAGACAAAGCTCTACTGAACTATCCACCTCAACTAATAAATAAAAATACAGGACTTTGCTAATTATATGGTTGTAGGAACCAGTTACAAAATCAATAATCAAGGTTTTAAGGAGCTTCTTGGCTTCTATTAATCAACGTGAAACATGAAAACAGCAATTGAGAAGACTGCCGTGGCAAAGATTGGAAACCCCAGGTACACTACACCATTTGGCCTGACTCCCCTCTGCCCAACCCAGATGCTCCGCTTCCTGGGAAAATTAATCATTGATAAAGACCTGATGGCTAAGGAGATGGAACAGGCGCTGCTAACAATTGTGTCAGCCTGAATGACCTACTGGAAGTATGCGCCTGAATCTCAAAAGCAAGGTGCAAGCAATCAAATTATTTATCCTATAAAATCTCTGGTATATCTCCCATGCTCAGAAGATATGGGCAAGTTATTCCTCCACATGGTGCAGATGCATATTCACTGCCCAGACCTCGTGTGGGGCATCAACTGGGCTTGGATTCAAGGCCATCCAGAACTAATTTTATCATGCTCCTTATGAGAATGGATCGCGACCCAACCAAAGCTGCCTGTCTGGATTATCCCCTACTACTGGCAGCTGTGAAACCGGGAAATTTAGCTAAGAAGCTAATCATTTAAAAGCAAGGTGTGGGATCACAACCAGATTTAATGGTATATCAAATCCCACAATCCAGCATTGAGCTTGATGACAACATGGGAGAGGTGAAATTAAAACACTAATTAATCTGTTAATAAGGTGGTATAAGTTTTTATATATCTAATGTGATAAATGTCAGGGAACTGCTCCCAAAACCTATTCCAAACCCGCCATGACCCCAAATTTTAAACAACTGGGCGGAGGAAGAGAATGATACAAACTACAACTTTGGGGAGTTTGTCGTGGGCCTCAATTCCAGATTAGTGTTTTCTGACCAGCGAGTTCACAAGGTGGAACCTGCACTGTTCTATAAAGTTGGGAAGGCATATTGTCCCCAAAACCCATATAAAGATTACCCAGTGTGCACTGAACCAGAAGCAGACATTGGCCATCAATATTTGAGTGCGCTGTTTTCAAGCGTTACTGATCTACAATTATGAACCTCATATTGGTAAACAATTGTCGCCAGATATGTAATCCTTGCAAGAATTTTCTTTGAAAAATCCCTGAAATCATAGCTCATCCAGCTGCATGCTTTCCTGTACCACTATTGTATATGGGTAGTACACTCAGCGATCATGGCTAAGCAAGTGAGCCACAAGTGCTCAACACATAGATCTAGTCTTAAAAACAATTTGGGTATTCTCAAATCATTTTATGTGGATCTCAAATTCTTGCATTTAATTCTGGGGTGCTACAAGGCCTCAAACCTGGCTTTCCCCAAGGATTGATTGTCAAACATGACAAAGCGACAAATAGAATAAAGATCACTTAGTGAGTAAGCCTGTTGATGCTAGAACTGTGGCTAGCGATGGCAATTTCCAACAATGAATTGTTAGTGATGTTAGTTGATTATTGGCATCCAATCCTGTTTATTTTGTTTTTAGATAAATACCCATATCTACAATTACATTTTGCTTTTGTTTCAATATTTATATAATCTAACAATATAAGTTCTTGACAAATCTTGGCAGGGTGGTTCCTGCTTCCACTACAGTGCAGGTTTTTTGACAGGTTCAAAAACAGTACTGGCTAAAAACTCAATGTGATAAAAGTCAATGACCCTCCTCAAATATTAGTATATTGTTAGATGAGATGGTCATCAATAAGTAGATGAAATTAAAACCCTTTCAGATCAGCCAAAAACCGCCTACCACTCAAAAACTATTAAATCTTTTGCATCAATGAAAAACCACAATTTATTTAGCTTAAACCAATGTAACCTATCAAATTGACTAAATCACTATCCACTTATTGAATACTATTGAGTCTATCAAATTACCTAAATGACTACCAAACCACTTGGCAAAACCATTAAAACCATTAAAACAACATAATAATACTAAACCTTTAGCCAAAGAAATATACCAATTATCACATCCTCATCCCACAATCCCACCACTCAAGAATCTCTAAATTAACACCAAAAAAGATCAATTTTTCTGATCACCAATTAGTTACGGTGCAGTTAGCGCCAACCCAATCCCACACACAGATGTTGCCTTGGAGAAAGCTTCACCCAGAAAATATAAGATTGCCTGAGATATCTGACTGGGTTGAAAACAAGGCTACAAACCCAGAATTCACAGCCCCAATCACTTTGGATCCCATCAGAACATGGGAAAATTTCATAAAAGATTTAATCAACAAAACCTGACATATTGCATCACGCAAGTACACCGCGGACACAGCCACAATCAAGCGTACCTTGGCAGAACTAGACCACCTGGAAATAAATACTCTGAGATCTGGCTATAGCCCTAATTGGGGATGCAAATGGGCAGAAATTTCAGCCCAACTTAACAATCTCATCTTTGAACACCAACACAGAATCAAAGTATCAAACAAAGGTAAGTTCATAAAGGAAGGCGAAACCTGTTCAACATACTTTTTCCGCCAATTCCACTCCCGCGGAAACCAGCCCACATGCACACAGGTCCGCAAGACCAATGGCACTGTGGCAACTGACCCTGAGGAGTTAAGGCGGAAGTACACCGCTATTACATCAAACTATATCATGATATGCCAACAGATCCACAAAAAATTAAAGAATTTATTCAAACTGCCAAGATACAAAGTACACCACCAAATTACAATATATTATCCCTTATCACATGGGAGGAGCTTTGAAAACAATTCGCGGTGCACCACATAGGAAATGCCCAGGGCCTGATGGGATACCCTACGAATTTTACAAAAAATATTTTCAACAAATCGCCCCCCTCCTATTGGCGTCAATGAACCAGAGTTTGTTGGAAAAACGCCTATTACCAGGAGGCCATGAATCCTACGTTATAACCTTGTATAAAAAGGATGACAAGTTGGACCTGGCCAACTGGCGCCCAATTGCACTCTCCAACACTGACACAAAAATTATAACAAAAATTCTAGCAGCTAGATTAGGCACAATTGCATCTGACGTCCTATCACCGAACCAGTTTGGGTTTATACCAGGGCGTTCAATATGGAACAACATTCACCCTGTTGCAAATATTTGCCAATCCAAAGCAACTGGTGCCCTGGTCTTCTTGGATCAGGAAAAGGCGTATGACCGTGTTAGCTGGCCATACCTAAAAGAATGTCTACATGCCTTCAAACTCCCACCAAGATTCATAAAATGGGCGATGCTCCTAACAGAATCTGCAACCATGGCTGTATGCGGCCCTGGATTCCTAACAAACAAGATTAAACCACACAGAGGGCTCAAACAAGGGGATCCCCTCAGCCCACTGCTATACAATTTCAGCTTTGGCCCGCTCCTCCGAGTAACTGACTCACATCTCATGGGGATAACCGCATAAGGACAACCAACAGTCAAGATACTGGCCTTTGCAGATGACTACGTAGCAGGTATAGCAAACAATGAAGATGCCTGACAGCTGGAACACACTCTATAGGAATACTCCAAGGTGAGCAATGCATCACTCAACAAAAGGAAGACAGAAATCATCCTCTTAGGCAAATACACAAACAATTGGGCCACAACATTAGAACCTCACATCAACACTCGAAGAAAAAACCCAATTATATTACCCTTTGCAACACCTCCCACCACCACTCCTGTCCGACACCTTGGAATCTGGCTAGAATCAGGGGGATATGCTAATGAGACAATGGAAATTAACCTGTTACAACGGGTATCTAAACGCGTCGCCTCCCTCAAGGGAAGAACCCCAGGACTAACGAGACGAGTTACAGTTGCTAACTCGCTCATCCTCCCAATACTGTGGTACCAGGCCCATGCGATAGCCTTCTCACCTACCTTTATAACCTCAATTCGCGCGCTTATCCAGGGCTGGCTGTGGCCTGGCTCTCACCCTCCTATACGGATGGAAACACTATTTGGCCCACGCTCAAGCGGAGACATGAAACTAATAGATTTTGAGAGCCATGCCAATCACATCCTAGGTACCTGGATAAAGAAAATCCTTGCTCCAGACCTCCCGCAACAACATTGGTCCAGAGCAGCAAGGACTAACTTTGCACAGGCGCTCAAATTAACCAACCCACATAGTCCACCCAGACTACTTTCATACCTTTCCAAGCACCCTACTGCAACGGGTCCGCATGGAACCTCCCCTCATTTCAAACATATCCTCCAAACTATCCGCCGTATGGGATGGACCATAGAGAACATGGGTACTATACAGGGAAGGGGACGACCCAGCCCCCAATTCAAATTAAGAAACCCAGAAAACCACCCTCAGAGGGATATGATCGCAATAACCCCAAGCATAGCTAGGATAGAATACCTAGATATGCTGGACATTCCCTATGATTTAACCACACAGAAAGCAATGTGGAAAATGACACACCACCCACTCCTACAACCAAGGATAAGAGCAAACGCCTGGCGCTGTTTGAGAAGGACCTATAGGACGGTGGACCGCTCCAACTCTCTCCACAAAACATGTGCAGTATGTGGAGGGGAGGGATCCCTACATCACCACCTAGAAACATGCCCCCCAACCAAAGCTATATGGCAGGAAGTCGCACGCCTGCTCAAGATTCAAAACGAACAGGAATTCTCAATATCAAAGAGTATCTTCGCGCTCCAGATCGAGTCACCAATCCCATCTACACTCCGCTCCCTAATAATACCCATTGCAATGTGGACAATACATATGATTTCATTAGATGCGTTCAAGGGCACGGTCCCAACCATTCATGGGATTATTAACAGATTCCATGTCCACTTACTAGAGCACTTCCAAGCCTGGCTCTATGGATATATGAGACCAAGACAAAAAGCGCTCATATAATCATGGTTCCCACTCTGGTTCCTCCACACAGACCCTTTCCTTCACACCTGCTCCATAGCAGGGGAAACCCCCTCAGAGTAATGCACCAACCCCCCATACCTGGCAGTCCCGCTGGCAACAGGGGTAACTTGAGTACCCTGGGGTGCCCAATTTTTATATTTCTTAGTTATTCTCTTAGTTTCACATATATTCGGTAATGTCTGCCCCTGGTCAGCTTACCTCGGTTAAATAAAAGAAGTATACCAATTATATCATGTCTCATGACATGAGTTCTGGAGTAAATTGTGGTGACAAGGAGGAAGCATGAAAGGCCAAAGGGTTCAAGTTAACAACCCTATCTAACCTCAAATATACCATGGATCAACTTTGGGTTAAGGCTAAAAAGGATCAGGTTAATCAGAATCACGTGATGGTGTCTGAATCGTTACTTAATGATGCTAAAGACCACTCATTATAGTTTAAATGATGATAATTGAATGGTCGTTTTCAAATTATGGGCCTGATTTAGTTATATAATTTGGTACTAATAAAAATGGGTATATTCAGTTGATATTAAGTCTTAAAAACACATATACTTGAGGTATAGAACTACTATCAATGGCTTTCTCATCTTATTGGCCAGAATCAAATCTAAGCCTAACATTTTCATCAAGGCCTATCTCCCCAATTTTCCTTATAGTGTTTGATCAACCATAATCTCTCTGTTAATTGTCTCTCTTTCCTTACAATAAAAACCATTTTCCATATATTCACCTATCCAATGTTACCCTTTGCTGCCCTTGCAAAATAAACTCCTTTGAGATGTGATCTGGGTTTCATTTATAAGCTATGGAGGTGTTGGCACTGTACAAGGTGTATTATCATTAATCCTTCTATTAGTCTTTTTCTTGAAGATTATAGACAATCTCTGGACATTAGACAACCAACCACTTAGTTACTATACTTGTGGGAATTTATATATATGTGGGACTCTCTCATAGTGATAATGGAGTGCATTGGATGTTTGCCATGGTCCTTATGCTTCTAATCATGGCGTTATTTTTTAGTTTTAGTCAGTGGCTAGATCAGCATTTTGTTTTTTACTGCTAAGGTATGGTGCCTTCTCTTCCAGCATATACTTGGTGTTTTTGGACCTTTTGAGGCCTTGCTACATGGGTTTCTATTTCTTATGAAGCTTCTATCTATCCAAATATACGCATCCCTCACTTGGACTCTCTTGTAATTGAGTTGCTGCGTTTGTTTTTCATCCAGTGCTTTGGACTGGTAATGGAAGGTTTTTAACGACTTCTAGAAGCTTGGCAACCTGTGTTCTCTTCCTTCTGAAGCTTCCATGGACTTCTTGCACATAGTCAGTTAATATGCTTTGGGTCCTATTTATATGAAATTGTGGTTGGGTCCAGTCCTTAATTTGGCTTTACATTGTCATAAAGTCACTCCAAAAAATCATATATAGTCAATTAATGCACCATTAGGTATGGCGGGCTCCACCTGCCATTTCTTAACATGTGATTGGTGCTCTTCTTGGTAATTTCCCTGACCCCAACAAAAGGAAGATTTATTAATTTGGCCACAAGTGTTTTACTGGTGGAACCTCTATAAATACCGCCCTGGGAAACTACCATTCCTTATGGAAAAGAAGGATGCTTTTGAAGTTCAACCTTTTTTAGGAAAATATGATGGTTGACCTGTGTCTAGCCCCAAGTCATCAATTAAATGATTATTAAATTATCTATACTTGTCTCACCTGCAGCCACCCCTATAAATATCTCTCCCAAAAAGCCAAATTTCTTTTTAATTATGGAGGCTACTTCCATTGTCAAGCCTTCACTCTTGGGGAAATTAAGAGTCAGCAGGGGTCTATCTCCAAAGGTTAAATTAAATATTTCATAAATTTAGCTAGACTTGTCTCAGCCACAGCACTCCATAGAAACTGCTCCCAAAAAGCCAAACTCTATAAGAAAAGTTTACTACTTACAAATTTCAGTCCTTCACTCTCAGGGGAAATCATTAGTTGGCTAGGTCTTGCCCTGAGAAATATAAATTTTAAATTTTAAATTTATTGTGGGAAGGCCGACCATGGGATGGACACTTCCGAATATGACTCAGACGAGACAAAACTCAGTACCAGGTGAGGCAACCCAGAGAAGCGATGCTATCTCTTGTTGCCAGCGGGAACGCCACTTATGGGAAGGGGAGGGAACGTGTGTAGGGGGCGTAGCCACTATTGAGCACGTGTGGAGGAAGGGGTCTGATTTGATGAACCAGACTGTGAACCAGGAGGAGACCAGCTGCTGGCGACGTGGTGGGAGATATCCAAACATCCACGCTTGAAAGTGATCCATCAAATGAGACCGGAATCTGTGAACAGCTTCAGGGAGGGTGGGGATGGATCCGGCGATGACATCCAAGACAATCGTGTGGATGGTCCACATGGCGATTGCAACCACCAGAGCACGAAGGGAGGGTGGGAGGGGGAGGCCATTGATGAAGCAAACATATCTCTTGACAGACTGAAGGGATGTGTTTGATCCTGGCCTAGCAGACGTTGGACTTCGCGCCATATTACTTTAGAGGTGGGGCACTTCTCCAGGCGGTGAAACAGCGTTCCATACTGGCCACACACGACACAGGATGAGTGTAAAGCGTTAGAGCGCTCAGCTGTACGGTACACCCGCCTCAGGCAGTGCCACACATGGGAATGGATTTGAGGCTGCAGAAGAGGATGGTGTGCATATTTTCAGATAGTTTTTTTTGGGTCTCAATGGAGTAAGGGATGTCCATAATGTCCAGGTAGTCCACCCTGGATAGGACTTGGGGTCGAATGGGGATCACGCCATCATGGATGGGTAGCCCCTGTACCTCTTGTGTGAACTGAGGAGAGGGGCGGCCTCTCCGGGTTGTATGTCCACTAATATGAATTCTCCACTCTGCGCTTCGCATGGAGAGTAGGATTCGTTTGTAGTGGGTTTTGGTCCCGTGAGGACCTGTGGCTGATGTGTGTGATGCGAGGTATTTCATCAGGGAGTGGGGGTTTGATGGATTGTTGAGGCCCAAGGCTCGGGAGAAGTTGGAGCGGGCCACGCAGGACCAGTGTTGGGATGGGAGTGTAGGAGCAGTGACGGCCGCAATCCAGGTGCCTAGGATCTTGGCGGCATGGGCTTTGAAGTCAAGTAGGCCCATGCCACCATGATGATGAGGGCCAAACATGACCTCTAGCCGTACTGGTGGAGGGCGGCCTGACCAAAGCCAACCTTGTAGCAAAGCATACAGGGATTTGAAGAAGCTTGGGGAGAAGGGGATGGCGTGGGCTCCAAACCAGACTTTGGATAGGAGCATAGAGTTGGCAAGAACAACCCTGCCAGTGAGGGTAGTAGGGTGGGCTCTGAGAGAGGCGATTAGCTTCGTCACGTTGTCCAGTATATGGCCCTCCATTACTGCTGACGCGTATCCTCCTGCCTCCAACCACACGCCCAGATGGCGTACCGGTCCTATGGTAGGTCGCAGCACAAAGGGGAGCACCAGTGGAGCGGTGTGTTTTGAGTTAGTAAGGCTTGGACTTGGGCGAGCAGCTGGGCTGGGTTGGGAACTACTTGCTGGGGCCCAGCAGTTCTGAAACCGACCAAGGAGGATGATTTCGGTTTTGGAGGCGTTCAGTGCCGCGTTGCTTACCCGGGAATATTCCTGGATGAGGGCTTCAAGCGCGCATGCATCTTTATTATTAGACACCCCCACCACGCAATCATCTGCAAATGCCATCATCTTGACTGGGGTTTGGCCTGGCACATGGACCCCAGTGAGTTGGGCATTCACATTTCGCAGTAGTGGGTCAAGGCTGAAGTTGTATAAGAGTGGGATCAGGGGGTCCCCTTGTCGCAGGCCCCTTTGAGGATGGACTACTTCCATTAGGAAACCTGGGCCGCGCACAGCCATTGTTGCAGATTCCATGAGCAGCATCACCCAGTTAATGAAGCGGGGAGGTAGGCAGAATTGTTGGAGGCAGGCCCCAAGGTATTCCCAGTTTACTCTATCATAGGCCTTTTGTTGGTCCAAGAATACAAGTGCCCCAGAGGCTGTGGACTGACACACATTAGCCACAGAGTGCACGTTATCCCAAATCGACCTTCTGGGGATGAAACCAAATTGTTCTGGAGAGATGGTGGCAGATGCTACAGTCCCTAAACGGTTAGCCATGATTTTTGTTAAAATTTTGGTGTCTGTGTTTGTTAGAGAAATGGGGCGCCAGTTGGTTAAGTCTAGCCTATCCCCTTTCTTGAAGAGTGTGACTGTAAAAGCCTCATGTCCTCCTGGTAGGAGGCGCATTTCCAACAGGCTTTGGTTGAGTGAGGCTAGCAGCAATGGGGATATGTATTTAAAATATTTTTTGTAGAACTCATATGGAATGCCATCTGGGCCTGGGCATTTTTGGTTTGGCGCACCGCGAATGGTAGTCCATAATTCGTTTGGAGTAATTAAATTCATTATTTCCGGGTATCAGAAAATGGTGCAGATATGAGCTCTGTCGAGAAATTCTGCCATTTCGGCCGGCTGAATTGGTTCGGCTCGGTATAACTCAGAGTATTATCTTTGCACTTCAATTGCCACTTTGGCCGGTGTGTCCACAATAGAATTATCCGATCTTTGTACCTGTGTGCAGGCCACGCTCTGGCGTGGTGCAAAAATTTTTTTGAAGAAGTATGCAGTGCACTTGTCACCTTTAGTGATGCGTGTGGCCCTGTATTGGACACAAACCCAATGTTTGTGTTGCCTTTCAAGTGCGTTGAGGTGGGCTGCTGCCTCCACCCACTTCTGGCCCCATGCAGGGCTATATCCTGAGGCTGGAATGTTGGACTCCAAGTGGGCCAATTCACCAGCGCACGCGATATAACTGCCAATGTGGCTCGTGAGTGTCTGGATGAGAGATGGCGATAGTGGCGGATGGTGTCTTCTTTGAAAGTTGCCCATGTGGAAATGGGGTCCGCGCAAAACGGTGCAACAAACGATTTTGCCAAAGTTGCCTCTTCCACCCACATGTAAAATCCTGGTGACGCAAGCTCTGGGGGCGGATTTTGCACCAATGTGGGGCCTTTGTAACTGTGACGGGTAAGTGGTATGTTATCGAGACCAGTCGGTGGTCAGAGAATTCCATTTTCATTGTTTTGAAGTGGGAGATGAGGGGTTGGAATTTCGCCGGTGCTAGAATAAGGTCAATGCGGGTCATGGACCTTAATTGGCCATTGTGGATATGGGGACGCGTCATGTTTTCGAGCAGTGGGGCATGTCACGGTAGCACATCCATTAACCCAAGGGTGGCTTTTAGAACGCGTAGTTCTACATGACCCTGTGGGGCGTGGGGTGAGGGCGGCCACTGGTCCATTGGTGAGGTTAGCCAACAGTTCATGTCGCTGATTAGGAAAGAATCAGGGGGTAGCGGGAGGGATTTGACTGACAAGAAAAATTCCTGACGCTCTTGTGCACCGTTTGGGGCGTAAATGTTGATGATTGTGTGTGCAACATCGGCCCATGAGAAGGTGACAATGAGCACTCAGTCATTTAGGAATGTTTCTGAAGATGTAAATTTGAAAAAACTGTTTTTCCAAATTAGCACCCCACAGTGCTTTGACCAAAAGGATAGGGATGGTAGGAGCATTGTTTTCCAAGCATCCTCAGAACCTCGTGGACAGTGGGTTTCCTGGATGGCCAAGATATCCACAGGTAAATTGTTTTGTAAAAAACTCAGTTTCCTAGCCTGGGATGGGGAGGCCTTGAGTCCAGCAATATTCAGCATCCCTAGAGTGAAGGTTTCCCCCATTGCACCTTAGGTGTGAGGGGGTGGCCCCCTGGCCCACCAGCCTCTTCCAGGTCCCCACGGGCTTTCACAGCAGCACGGGTATTAGCAGCAACGCTATCGGGGTTTTTGTTAATTTTTGCAGAAAGAGTCGCATTGGCTTTGGCCTTCACTTTTTGTTTTCGACGTCGGACGAATTTTTTGCGGTGCGGATAAGTTCAGTGCACCGTCGAGTGGGGCAAAAAAATTTTTTGGTTGGGATAGGTCCCAAGTCAGTTTCAACTGGGGCTTGGGTGCAGCGATTGGGTGAGACCGAATCTCCCATCGGATCCTCAGATTGAGTGGCCCGTTTGGCTTGGGCCTCCCAATCTGATTGGATGATGGATTCCCAAGTTGCTTCCACTGCAAAGGTCTCCATGTCCTCCTGGTGTTGTGAGTGTGGGATGGTGGTGGTGACCTTGGCTGCTTCCTTGGCCACAGTCCTATGGGCCTGCTTGGCCTTCTTCCGCTCCTGCGGGGAGATGGGCTTTACCATTAGGTAGCAGCCTTGTGCTCCCCATGGGAAAGCCTCTTTGGTGCTTGCGGTTGGTTCATAGTGCGCCTCTCCGCTGGCCATGGCCGCCGAGGGGTGCTCTTGGAATGTAACGCCCTCTTTAATGGGGCACGCGTGTGCCTTATGGCCAAACGCGTCACAGTGGGTGCAAATGGGGGGCGCGCTGTCCACAGTTACCCAGAATGGGTGGGTGGTGTGCCCTGCGATGTCAATAAAGGTGGAGTGTGAGATCTGGGTTAGGTCCTTCACGATCTCCTCAGTTGGGGTCAGTTTTGTGATGGCTTTGCTGGTGCACAGGTGTGGCATCAGCATGAAACGTTGCATTTCAAAAGATTGTATTTCGCCATATATGGCGAGACCATCTTTCAGGTGTTGCTCCAAAATGTCACGTTTTACCGTAGTAGGCAAAAAGTCAAATGTGAGGAAAATTTGGTTTGATTTTGTCCATCTGGTGCATTTAGTTTCGATGACCCGTTGCCCTTCAGGGAGGTCAACCACTACGCGCACCGCTGCAGCCTCATCTGCTGCTATTTTGCTTTCAAAACCTAGGTCTAGCCAACCGCGTAACATGGAGTGAGGTGCAACGTACACCGCAGTCAGGAAAATTTTGTGTACATCTTCACAAAATTTTTCCCATAGGGCCGTTTTTTGGATGTCCAGATACACATGGACTCCGAATTCCACCGATGAAAGTGGCTGGGAATGTGGCGTATTGATGTACTGGTTGCATCGTGCTTGCCACACGAGTATCTCCAGGGAAATTGTGACCACCAGTTTTTTTAGATTTTTTTCTATTCCACCAGATTCTCCGGGGCGTTTTCAAATGTTAGAGGCCGCGGGCCTTCCGCCTGCTCCTCTTGCCTTGCTTGCCCAACTGCTCCCAGACATGGGCGCAGACTAATCCCCTCTATGAAATTATCAAACTAGATATAGTCTTGAAATGAATGGGTTGCAAAAGTGTTTGCAACGAGAAAGAAAAGTGCCCTGAGAAATATAAATGATATCTTTAATATAGATTATGTTTCCATATTTTTCCACAGAAGGTTTGATCCATTGTTGGAATAGAATCTCACCATTTTAGTGAGGGAAAGAGATTTATAGTCTAGTATTAAATTGGGTATGGTGCCTTTACTGTCATGGTTAAATGGCATGATAGTGGGGATCAACCCCAAGGATAAGGCTGGGCGACAGGAGGCCCAGAAGGTTAGGATTCGGGCCCTCCCTGACCTCAGGCACACAGTAGACCATCGCTGGGTACAGGCCAAGTATGCCTAGGTTGGTACTAGTGAGGTGCCTAATGCCCAGCCCCTTGCGTCAGCCCAGGCGTTAAAACGGATGGTTTATTCAATTAAATGGATGGTTTAGTTCAGTTAGTTGAGGAATGGGGTTTAGAAACCCATTCCATTTACAAAATTATGCGTTCAGGTTAGATCCAACTGCAATTGATTACCCAAGTGAAGTTGTCAAGAAAGTGTCTGTAACTCTCTTTTTCCCAGCAAGGTGGTGTGGGATGAAAACCCACACTGCTAGGGAATTAGCCGTTAGGAGAATGGGAAACAAGGCACCTTGAATGGTTCCTGTACAAAAGGGACCCGATGCAAGGGTGTAGAGCGCGGTATACAGTACCAGGTAAGCGAGAAACAACACAGCTTGAGTGGACCCCAGAGGGGATTCCATAATCAAGTGTAAATTGGTGCCAGGAGGCTTGGGTGCCTCAATCTGGAGGGGACTGGAGCGACCCAAGGGAGCAACTGAAACTTTTATAAAATGGGAAATTATGTAGTGACCAACATAGTTGGAGATCTCAACAAAGAGGTCCGCACCCAAGTTCGCCCAAGGAGCCATAAGAAAATGTAAAAAAACGGGTAGGTTTATTTGTGAAAAGTCAACCAACAAGGAAGGTTGGCCATGAAAAACATATTTAAACTGAGTCTGGGTAACTATGGGTCTGCAGAAGTGGGCTCAAGCCTTGACTCTCCAATAGGCATGTGTCCCATATAATTTGGTAGAATACACTGAAAGTGCCTTCACTCAAGTGATCAATTATAGCTGTATTCTACCCTAGCTCATAATTTCATAACTCAAATGGGATTTGAACCCTCATTATCCAATTAACTGAATTGAACCATATTCATTTGTTACATTAATCATTTGTTTCAACGCCTGGGCTGAGACAAGGGGCAGGGTGTTTTGCACCCCATTAGTACCAACCTGGGAATATTTAGCTTGTACCCAGCGTTGGTCTAATGTGTGTTTAAGGTCAGTAAGAGCCTGAAGTTTCACCTTCTGGGCCTCCTGTAGCCCAGCCTTATCCTTGGCGTTGGTTCCCACTATTAAGTCATTCAACCATGACAGAAGTTGGTTTCAGTATATTCTACCAAATTGGATGGTAGTGTCTGCCTATTGATGAATTGGTGCTTGGTACCAATTTGGCAGACTCCAAATTTAACTGAAAAAAGTTTAAATATGTTTTCCACGACCAAAATTCCTTGTTGGTTGACTACTTACAGTAAAATTTCCCCGTTTTTCCCATTTTTGTTTGTTACCTCAAATGATCCTGTATGCGGACCTCTTTGAGGAGGTCTCACGCTATGTAAATCATTCCATATTGAATACAATTAAATTTTCCCCTCATGCACCGCTGGATCACCTTGGTTCCCTCCAGCCTAGTGTGCCTACCCCTTCTTACCCTGTGCACCAAGTCGTTTTTAGTTGGGTTTTGGTTATGGAGATCGCACTCCTATATGTAAGTTATCATTGCTCCAGCACCCTCTGATAGGCTCTAGTAACTTTTGTACTAACAGCTAGTTCTCTGGAGTGGGCCCTGTGCACCAAGCACTTCCACGCTGGGAACAGGAGAGTTATAGACACTCTCTTTACATTTACAATATGAAACGCCATTTTTAATGGAAAATACTTATACACAAATGAACTCTTTGTAAGCTCATGTAGGGATAGGCCTGAGCTAATTTCTGTTTATCATATTACCCCTGAGAAATCTCGGCTAAATTCTCCTATGATTTTCTGCAAGCAATGAAAAAATCAATAAAAGAGTATGTCAATAGGTATGCTATTGTGAAAATGTTGCTGGTTATGTTGCATCATGGTGGTAATATTAAGCCTTAAGCTAATCCTTTTTTGTTTTCATGTATTTTCTGCTTTCTTCTACTACTTCCTCCTCTTCAGGGAAGTTCATGACGGCTATAAAGGTGGATACTGGTGCCTCTGAGAATTTTGTTGACTAAGATCTAGCTGGCTAACTTGAAATATGCTGCTTATATGGTGTTATGGTTAGGGTAAGGGCCTTCTAGGGCATTCTTACGTTAAAGGTTCAGGGGTTGGTAGATTGTCAAGTTGGTAAGTACCATTTGGATGAATGCTCCTGAAAATTAAAATCTCCTGTACCCAATTATTTTGGGAGTGAAGTGGTGGCAA